>JAAAKG020196408.1:0-24035 GCA_010014905.2 Druon quercuslanigerum
ATTTATTTATTCATTTAAACTTATTAAAATTCCAAGAATTTATGGAAATAAAATATTGAGTAACTTAATAAAAAATGTATGATGAACAAAATGGTAAATAATAAAAATAATACCAAAAGCTATTTCCAAAATATATTGTTATGATTGAAAATTATATTAGGTATTTCTAAGAGAAGGGGCGTTTTGTAAAAGTGTCCACCCGTCACATACATCTATACAATCTGCAAAATTGACCTATTGAAGTCTCAACTTTCTCCAAATACCATCCCTGACTTTATTGCATGGCTTATTGCTCACTACGGTCAGTTGCAAGAGATTTCGCAGTTGGCATCAGTAATTCGTAAATTCTATAAGTGGACAGTTCGAGACATAATTGAAGAAGTGCACAGCTCTCAATTATAGCGTAAACGCGCAAAAATACGGCAATTAATTTTGTAGGGGACACAATTCAACATTTCTACAGTCGAAAGTTACCTTCCAAAAAAGAGGTTCTACAAGTGTTTTTTCACCATAAAAATCATTAAAAACAAAGTCAACGTGACAGTTCTACGCATACTCCTGAAAAGTGTATACTCATTTTGGAATGAAGCTGGCATTCCAGTTGGAAATAAAAGGGACATTATAAAGAGAATAGAGAGTTTGAATGAAAAGTGGATAAAATTGAAGAAGAATTCTAGTCCAAAAACTAAAACTGAAACTCAATTCTTCAAAGAGCTAGATTTTAAAGACGATATCGAGTACCTGTTCGACATTGCGCATGTGAGGGCTCTAGAAGATTTTTCATATGAAGAAGATAAAGCATTTCTACGTGTTTAACGCGAGAAAGGTCGTCGTGGATTCTTAGCTTTTCCAATTGATACACAAACTCTCGAAAATGAAGAAGATGTCGAAGAAGAAATAAATAGTACGTTTTTTTTACATATCATATTTTTTAAGCAAGAAGTGAGGGACATTAACTGAGGGACTTTAAAGAAAATCTAGCAAAAATTAGCGAATTTCGATGACTTTCAATTAATGTAAAGCAAAATAACCTGTGATTTTTTTATTTTAATTTGAAACTTTTTTATTCCGTTTGTAAAATATTCTAGGTTACAAGTATTAGAAGTTTAAGGTTCTGGTTATTACTTATTAATTGCCTCGGAAAAAAATTTAACTGTTTATTATTTTCGGTTGATAAGTCAACTATTTTCTAGAAAATACACTAGATTAAAATTCATTTTGTAGTGTTTCAAATTCAACTAAAATCTTTTTTAGGTAAAAATTTAACTTTTTTCCGATAATTTCTATTTGTCATTTGAAAATTCATCTGTTTTAGTAGACATTTTTACAAACAAATATCAAAATAACCCATAGTTTTGTTGGAAATTCAACTATTTTGTAGAAAATAAACTAGTTAGAAGTTCATTTTGTGGTGTTTGAAAGTCAACGAAAATCTTTTTTAGGTAAAAATTTAACTTTTTTTCAATCATTTCTATTTTTCATTTGAAAACTCATCTGTTTTAGTAGACATTTTTAAAACAAATATTAAAATATCCCACAGTTTTGTTGGAAATTCAACTATTTTTTAGAAAATTAACTAGTTTAAAATTCGATTTGTGATGCTGATAAGTCAACCAAAATCTTTTTTAGGTGAAAATTCAATTTTTTTGTTGATAATTCATTTGTTTTAATACAAATTTTATCTCTCTTGTATAGAAATGTCACTGTTTGTTTGAAAAGGCAACAATTTTTGTTGAAAAAGTCGCCCTTTTCGGTTGAAGAGTCGACTTGTTTTTACAATCTTTACCAATTTAAAATTCCTTTTGGGATAGAAATGTAACTGTTGGGTTAAAAAATTAAAAATTTTTGTGAAAAAAGTGATTATTTTCGGGCAAAAATTTAACTCTTGAGTTGAAATGCAATTTAACATAAATACTGTTTTTCACAGCAACAAAATAGAGGTGCCAATTTCTTGCACATTCTTCATATAAAATTTGTATTGCTTTCAATAAACTTAGTTTGAAGAAAAAGTTGTAACTCCTCACAGACGATAATAAATCTTGTCACTTCTAAATATTAATTTCTTTCAGCTTATGGGAGTTTACTTATTGACCCGAATAATTATTTCTGGTCTGAAGGTGAAGAAGATAAAGAAGGTAAGACGAATGATTTTTCTGTGGTAGGTGAAACCAGCTCTCAAGTTGAACACAGCAAACCAAAGAAAATTAAAATAATGAATTTAGATTTATGTATGAACTTGGATAGGACCAATATAAGTGACAGAAGAGCTGCACGAATTTTATCTGCGGCTTTGAAAAGTTTAGGACATGACTTGGACAACGTATGTGTCAGTAGAGAGACTATACGGAGAAATCGTATTTCTCTCCGAGAAAGTATTGCAGCGACTGCGAAAATAAATTTTGTGTTTTCAAATACCAAATTGGCCAAACTAACAGTGCAGTGGGATGGAAAGCTTCTTCCGCAATTAAACAGTAAGCATCAAAAAGCTGATCGTCTCCCAGTTCTGGTGACCAGTGCAGTAGTACATGAGCTACTAGGAATTCCGGAGCTTAAGAAGGGGACCGGAGAAACGGAAGCAAATTCTATTATACATTTGCTTGAAGAATGGAAGATTGCTGATGAGGTTTTTGGAATGTGCTTTGACACTACGGCTTGCAATTCAGGTCCAAGCAATGGAACGTGCGCGATTTTGGAACGGAAACTTGGAAGGTCATTGTTGCACTTGGCTTGCCGGCATCATCTTCATGAATTTCTATTAAAAGCAGTTCATGACCATTGCATAAGACCTACGTCGGCGCCGGATGTACTGCTCTTCAAGAGATTTCAAGAATCCCGGCTAGAATTGAATGTCATCAACTATAAATCTGGCATGAGCGATCCTGAAGTGAGCCGGTTGCTTCAAAACGAAAAGCAAATAATTCTTCAATTTTCCTTAAACAGATTAAAGGTACGGTTATTATTGCATACAGTATGTTTTCGTTTATCTTTCAGTCATAAAAAATTAGTATTTTGTTCAAGGTGTCATGCATGAAAAAGGGTCTTATTCCTTTGAAATCTTTCTACGAAATTGTACAAAGTTCAATTTTTTAAAAAGTCTCACATTTCTTTATCCAATTTTCATTGGGACGAATTTTCTGGAATTGACTAAATTGTGCCGATCAAACGAATTTCACTTTTTTTAATTTTTTAATTTTACTCAATTTTTTAAATTTAAATTTTTAAAGGGTGCAAAAATTAGAAAAGCTTTTTAAATCTCATTAACAAAAAAAGATATTTCATAATGGGTTAATAATTATATTCCTTGGAGAGAAAGCTGCTGGAAATTTTCAGTTTAAAGCTCCTGGTGCCGTTCACCATGCTAGATGGATGGGAAAAGCAATATATATTATCAAAATCTTTTTATTTCGCAGCGAATTTACTCTTACAACAGAGAAGTAACTGGACTTCGAGTTATTTATATTTTCGTTGTGCTTTTGTACCAACAATCCTGGTTTGCAGCACACAAGCCAGAAGCAGCCCCAAACAACGATTTGACGTTCCTACAAAAGCTCATCGATTGTCCTGCATTAGATGATAAAGTTTGCAGTGTTGCAATAAAAAAGTTTGCAGGCCATCTGTGGTATTTAAGCGAAGAATTCGTAGGCTTAGAGTTTTTCGATAAAAATGTCTCGCTAGAATGTGAGTGGAAAATGGTAGTAACCATTAAGGAGCGTGAGGAAACGGAACTGCCATCGAAGCGTTTAAAATTGTGTTTAAATAATCGGCAAAATATCAAGGAATTGACCCTAGATCAATTTGTGACTGTGCAAAGCGCGAGGTTATTCGAGAAACTGTGTGTTTCTGCCGACTTCTTAAGTTTCGATCCCGAAACATGGGAAACTAGAGAAGATTACCAAGTGGCTTTTTGTGTAATACGCGGGTTGCCAGTAACAAATGATAATGCGGACCGTGGAGTAGCTTTAATATCGAAATACAATCGACGTCTCACTCAGAATGAAGAACAACTGCAGTATTTATTGAGAAATGTTAATTCTCATCGAAGTTATATACCAGACTGCGACAAAAAGTCACTCAAAAAATCCGTCGAAGATTATTTGTTTCGGCCGTAAAGGCATTAGTTATAAGCTGTTAACTACTACGACAACAAAAAATAGTTATCGGTACCAAATTGTTTTCGTCGATTGTATAGGCCCGCGAGAACAAAATTGTACAATAGTTATTAGTTATTATTATTAACCAATACTCAATAATTCTAAACTTCCAAACTATAATTTGTGAACTTGTTTACACTTTCAAAAAGATGTTTAAAATGTAATTATAAGCGAAAACATTGAGTATTTTAATTATTATTTAAGCTTTGACTTTTGAGCAATTTAAAAACAAAAATTTCCATGATTTTGAAGAAAGTTATGAAAACTTTGAATGATTTCGAAAGACTTTTTAAGGTTTAAGAAAATTACGTTTTTTAAAAATTAAAAACCGCTAACTTATTTAAAAAAAAAAGTTGTTCTAATTTCTGCTATACTTGCGCTTATTTGTTACGTAAACGGTTTTTGATAAATAAAAAATTACAGGCACAATTTTTGAAAAAAATTTTGGTACACCCGCAACTTGTTTTAGAACAAAAAGAAAGGTTGTGCTAGGCGGATCGAAGTATACACAATTTTGTCCAAGAAAAAAATTCCAAAAACCTAACTCCCAAAACAAAAACTAAAAATGCTATCAAATTTAATAATTTCGAAAAACTGAAATTTGTGTTGAGTTGTGTTCGATAAATGCAGTCTTTATTGCCTTTAACAAAATTACGTGAGATCGACAGTTCTCATATTGTTCACAGGTCTCAGTATAATTGAGCTTACTTCTGCAAGGGTCTTTGGCACGCAGGCGATTTTCAACCCTTTCAAACTTTTTCAACCTTTTTTCAAACTTTGAAAGTTTCAACCCTAGAGCTGGAACTTTGAGTTTCATCCCGCTCTACAAGCACTAAAAATCGAGTTTTCAATAGAGGTGTTATGAAAAAATTGACTTCTTCAAGTATCGATTTGAAAATAGCATAATTAGCATCTACGAATTTTATCGAATCAATCGATATATTACCTGCCCACAAAAGTTGAAAATTTGAAGGAGTTTAATATCAAAAGACTTTAGTATAATATTCAATTTATTACTAAATACTTCTCAAATTTTCCACCTCTATAGACAAATCACATGTCCCCCAAAGGACCCCTGAGGAAAGGGATGGACTGGCCAAGCCCGCAGGTACTGCCATGAAAGAACGTCGTAGGGCAGCCAGGGCTACAGGTGTGTGCCTGTGGCTATAGCAGGAGGCTTTATGGCCGAGCCTGCATCTGCAAGTGCTAAGCATCTAACACTAAGCCACTTTGAGTTCTTAGTCGCCATAAATTCTTCAGGCTCGGAAAAAAGCTGATGTTTAACTGAAATTTGTAATATTTATTCATTTTTGTAATGGCTTCAAAGTTATAAATTTTAAAAAAATGAACATTTTTTTTATAAATCTGTTCTCAATATACTCAAAATTGCTTACTGAAAATATCTAATAAAACAATTATATCTAAGGCTCGCTACGCATCTAAAAATACTGCAATTTTATGCAACTTTCGAGATGCCTAAAATTTTTTTATAAATTTGTTGCTGTATTAAAATTGGATAAAATGTATATTTACTAAGATGAGAACAAGTTTGTAAAAAGGTAAATAATTTGATTCATAATTTCTTGGACAAAATCGAAGAAGTAAAAAAAGTATACGTTTTACATTCTAAGCTCCATAAGACGCAAAATTTGCACAGGCGGGTCTAAAAATCATTTTATTTCAAACCAAAGAAATAGGCATTAATTTGTTTCTACAAGAGAAGAATTTGGCATCGACGCTCGTTGAAATTTCTCAAATGCGATCTTTTGGGCCATCCTAATATATATATATGTATTTCTTTAACTTTCCCCGAACTTCCAAATTTGAGCTAGTACTGGATTTACTTTCATTTGTCAAACTCCCAGCAATAACACTTGCACCTATGGAATTTCCACCAGTAAAACTTCTGTAAATTGAATGATGAGCAGTAGTATGTGCATCTATCAAACTCCTAGCAGTAAGACGTGGATTAACAGAAGTCTCAGCAGTAAGTGATTCGCTTGGAAGATTTGCAGGGTTCTCGTCCTGTCCCTGTAATATAAAATATGGTCTTACCTGAAATTCTATTATGCACTTTATACTTGTTATTATTTGGTGAAAATATATATTATTTATATTGGGTCAATGAAATACTTAGTTATTTTAATTTTGATATATTTTACCATTTCCTGAGGCTTCAAAATTGAGACACTAGAAAGGGCAGTATCTGATTTTGCATTCGAACAGCTCTGGCCAAAAAAATGTGAGTTCTTTCTTTTTCTACATATTTAGTAAATGCTCAGTAAAAAAGAATATTTGACACGAAATTTTTAATTTCTTAAATTATTGCATAAATAAAAAAGGTTATATACTGAAATAACAGATTGAAACAAAGGTTTTAACTTTTATGAGGCATATTCTTAAAATATGTTATTTAGATATAAATAAATCGTTAAAAACTTCTTAAACTTACTAAACATACTTCTATTAAAAAAAGAAGTTGATATAGAGAACGGAAAAATATTTAGTTGAAATATTCTTTAAGCAAAATAGAAGTATTGATTTTTGAGGTTAGACCATTTTTGCAACGCTCTTAAAACTTAAATTGGAGAAAAAATTGAGTTGTAGAGCAGCCACATGGTCTGATGAGAAAAATAATGATTATTATTTGGAAAAATGATTGCTTCATACCCTTTTTCTCATTCTTAAGAAAATTTGTTCAGCAAATCTTGTTTTCACTGGTGGACAAGGAAATATCATAGCAATAGCGTCATCCCTAATGTTTCTTTTATTATCCAATATTTGGAACATCTCAGCTGGAAAATTTTCCTGCAATTAAACAAATAAAATTTTGCTTCCAATTAATATACGTACATGTATGAAATATAAATACATATAACTATAATCATAAAAATGGTATAAAATAGAAAAATTATACTTTTATTTTGTTAAATTTACCTCACAAACACGTGAATCCGAACGTGGTGTCCAATCTTTACGATTAATTTTTTCCAACCATAATTTTCGAAGTTGAGGATCCTTTGGAAAAGACTTCGAGTGCAAACCTTTTCCAGAACCATTTTTTTTTGCTGTATAAAATGCAACAAATCACCATTTTCTTTTAAAAATAAAAACTATTCTTTATCTGACCTATCTTTTCCTGCACGCGGTACGATACGGTACGGTATAAACGGACCAATGGAGTAAAACGTAGCACTTTGGTCAACATAATCTCAATCAAGCATTCGCATAACACACATTACTTCCGCACGACAATGACACGAAAATGACAACTGATACTAGAATACCTTAAAATTCAATGTCAGAATTATACAAAACCTTAAGTTTTTTACAAAATTGACCTTCACGAAATAAACCAACAATTCAAATTTTAAGCGCTTCTGCGGTAACTTCCAATTCCGGTTATATAAAAGTTCGGTGGTGGGGGAAATCTGTCTCAACTCTCCTTAAAGGATCTCTACCCCCGAGGGCCTCCAAAGATTCGGAAGACGGGGTTTCCGTCGCCGGACTAGCCGCTTAGTCTGGGATGGTCTCGTCCCGCATTATCTTATCTATCGTTGTTCCCGTGGCCAGCGTGCCTACTGAGTGTAAGGAGGGAGGGGGTGCCACTCCTGGAGGTACCTCCAGCTATCCAACGACGCCTGCTAATATTCGCCGACAAACCGTCACTGTAAGTCGCAATAAATGTTGCAATATCTTTAGAATTTCCAGCCTTTTATTGTGTCTTCACCTTTCTTGCTATTTCCGATTCCTGATTTCCTCCCAACAATGTTACCACGGTAACATCTAGCACCCAACTCAAAAATGCACAATCCTAGTACTTCAAAAAATTTCAAAGCTGCTGAGAAAAAAGGGACAAAATGTTTCATTTCAAAGTCTTACTGTCCAAACTCAATGAACTCTTTGAAACTCTTTACGTTCGAACCCATCCTTGTGCCTTGCCGATTGCCTCAGTTTTTCATGTGCCTACTTAATCATATCTCCTATTTTTGCCATAAATTTACATGTATAAATGAGTCTGTTTATTAATATTTTTTTTATAATAGTGCAATGATTTTTATGTGACCATGATATTTTATGTAAATATATGCAAAGATTCTAGAACTTTTGATTTTGTAAATGAGATGTTGTGTATTTATATTTGTCGTAAGTCCACGGTTGAACGAGTTACGCATTTGGTAAACCAAAAACAAATAGAAAAATAGTGATTTTTTCTTCGGGTATTAAAAATAGAAATCGAGTTAATTTTTTTCTTGGTAATGGAAAACGACCAATTCCACGAGTAAAAATAAGAATCTAAATAATATAACGAGAGCAACAATATGAAGTATAGTCTCGATCGCACACAAAAATGTGAGAACAATCCCAAAAACGGTCAATAGAACAATAGGTGGCGGTAGAGGTCTTGTTAGAAAAAAAACAGAAAGGCCAATAATTAACAATAAATCGAACCAAGACTGATTAAACCTATCAAGACAACCAGAAAAAACATTAAAGACAAACAAGCAACCCCCACTCCACGACACTACTCAAATCCCTAACAGAACCTTCGACCCGCTGGAAAATACGTAAAAAACGAAACATTCAATCACGACTCATTTTTAGAAACTAATACGTATAGTACAATTTGATCACAGAGAAAGTTTATACGTGCCTTGCTACTTTTCTAATAATAATATCGAAAATCTTTGCCGAAGGTCACATGATTTAAAATCATAAAATGCTGAAGATAGTGAACCATTAGATGAAAGAAACATTTCAAATAAAAGCAGATCACGCAGATTACTGATAACAAGTAACAGGTCAAACAGACATTCACGAATACACATTACCAACTCAGGAACAGATTTACAAACCCATAGGAACAAAATTTTAGACCTAACTTCAGATCTAGATTCCCACCTGGCTTCCAATCAAATTTCCAACCTACTTTTCAATCATATTACCAACCTAGAATCACAAAAAATAAATCCAGATATCCTCACAATCCTTTTTACCAAATGCTACCAATGTTTAACCAAATGATGTTAGGCTCAAATACAGGTCAAAGCAACCCAGTGATCAAATTCGCCACGAAAAAGACAAAAAATGATTTAGGAAATGTCTATTGAGAAAAAAATTCCCAAAAATTAAATTTCCAAAGTAAAAATAAAAAACTGGGTAACAATACTAACAAAGACTTTCAAGACAAAACAAACCCTAGTTCTGATAAAAAAACAGCACTCCAATATAAAAATAAATAAGAACACAACATTTTTTTATTGTTTTCATTGTGTGTTAACAGGAAATTTTAAAGGAGAATTAAAAGAATCAAAAAGAATAAAAATAGAATATCACACATACAACCGGAGAAACTGGAAGGATTGGTACCAGGTACGAAAATACTACAACCTATCACGGAAACGCCGGAAATCTTAAATTCGGATAAAGATGAAATAACGGAAACACGTTTTCATCTAACGACGAAGTTCGAGGATAATCTATTTTTAATTTTAGTCGATACGGGTGCTACACATTCATACGCGGGTGAACAATTGCTAGAAAAAATCAAAATTAAGAAATTTCAATTTTAAAACCAGGTTTGCGCAAATTAACGGCGGCAAACGGAAAAATTGATATAATTTGACAGGTAGTAGTTGAAATTGTAAGAGGACACAAAGTAAAACACATTATGTTCAGGTTGGTTTTTAAAAATAAAATCCGTAGCTATTTTAGATATGGATACGCTGAAAACCCCTACGGATGAACCTCGATTACGACTCAGAAATCTGGTGGCTAACAGACACTTCCCCTACCCCCTACCATATGGAAGCATACCTAAACGCACTGCCTATCCCCATAACCAAAATTAAGACGGAAACAAAACCTGACACTATATTAGAAAAAGAAAATAAGGGAGTTAGAAACGAGAAAACTAGAAATAAAGAACTAATTAAAAACGAAGATAGTCGTACAAGTAGAAGGGAACATAACAAAAGTATCCTAAAAAGTAAAGATAGCGATATACCCCTAGTACTTATCAATTCCAAACCATTCCCAAAAAACCAAAAATTCCCAAAATCCATTAGCAAACCTTAGCGAGCACTTCACCCAAGACACTCGCGACGAGATTAGTATCTAAGACTCAATTAATTTAGAGACGCCTAGAATTAGGACAAATAGTGTAAAAAGTAATTCATAAAAAATTTATTACAATAAAAAAAAAGAGAACGAATACAAAAATAGCGATGATAATCTTTGGTGAAGTAACAAAGTTACTAATAGGAAAAAATTAGACACTGAATCTCGAAAAGTTAATGAGATTTTAGAAAGCAATAATAGTAATCAATGGGTTAATTTGAAAATAAGAAAAATATACTGAATAACATTTCAGAATATTTAGGAAAAGTTGAGGAACAAAATAATTATTCCCCAGAGATTTGCGAAAGTTTTTCTGAACTTAACGAAAGCCAACAATCGCAGATAGAAACACTTTTAGAAAACAAAATAAAAGTTTAACATGGAAAAGAACATAAGGCAACACATCTAACGAAACATAACATTTATGTGTAGGGCCACGATCTCATTTAACAGTGATATTATCACGTGAGCCCAAAAATCAAAGAAGTAATTCACCAAACACTGGAAAAAATAACTAGAACAAGATTTAATAGAACCCTCTTGTTCACATTGGTCAAAACCTATCGGTAGGTCAAAGAAACGAGGGAAACGATCAGTCAAGACAAATGCGAGTTTGATTGCTCAGAAATCAAATATTTGGGTCTTAAAGTGAATGACAAAGGACTCCAAATAGACGATGAAAAAATTCAACCAATATTAGAATTCCCTAAACCTAAAAATATTTAACATTTACAGCGCATAATAGGGATAGCAAGTTGGTATGGAAAACTTATCCAACACTTCGCTGAAACAATAGAACCGATGAACAGATTATTAGAAAAATATCAAACAAGGGATTAAGGATTAGAACAAGATAAGGCTTTTCACATCAGCACCAATTTAACAGAAAACGAACAACTTAAAGTAGGTACACTTGAGCAATAATGCCCCATATATGAGTTGAAAGATTTAGCAGGCGAAAAATTAGACTGCATTTTTAACGAAAAAGAATTGATTGGGGTAAGTATTAAAAATTTTAATGAGAAAGAATTTCAAATTCAGAAAAGATTACATAATTAATGTAAAGGAAACAAAAAACAATTGCTCGTCAAGTGGATAGGCTATCGTGACTTTAATTCGTAGATTCTAGCCTCAGATGTAAAAAAAATCTAAAATGAATACTGATCAATGTTACATTTCTTACCAAGTAATAGTAGTTTAAAATGTTTTTCCAGAAATACCACTTCCAATTTTATAATAATACTTGGACATGAGATCCGAGTATAAGAATAGTGGGTATTAGCACCATCCTAAGTCTCCGGACTTTTATTTTAAATAAATGACAAAGTAGCACAAACTAAACCCATCATACAACTTTTTATTGCATTTTCTTTGTATTCCTGTCGCCTTTTTAATCCCTTTTCCCCTGATATCTTTTTCAGAATTTGAATACAATTATTTTATTCAAAATTTAATTAACTCTATTAATAATTCTAGCATTGATTGACTTGAGTCTAATTTTGGTCAAAAGTCAGTTTCTAAATTTTCGAAATCTATGTCGACTCTTTCTTGAATGTATTTGCTAGGCTTTCTTATTAATTTAGTTCTGATCTTCATCACAAGATATTTTACATTATGGTCCTTCAGCCCATAAATTCAGAAATTTTATCACAAGCTAATCGTAAATCTTCCGTAATTTTTGTTTGGTTTACAACATTGTTTCTATTACTTAATGTTTTTATATTATTCTCGAGCCCCTGATCAGTTACTCTCTGATCCAGCCAAAACCAGCTGATATATTTACGTCGCAAATTTCATATCAGAATTTTAATAAACAATAAAAATCAATTTCCAGCGTGAAAATAAAATCTTGAAAATTTGAGAGAGTCGGATGTGATCCAAAATAAATTTATCGTTTCACGTTGTTTTTTTCAGTTCGATTTAATCTTTGTTATAGCAGGGCTCCAGCGCGATAAATTTTTGTCTCTGAATTGTGTCTTTTGTGAATCCCTTTTCCAAAATGTCCAATTACGTTTTCCTTTTCTTTTGGTACCGAGTCCTCACTATTTTGCCTTATTATTTGACAACATTTTTTGGCTAATAAAATTAATTGTTATTAAATTTATTTGATCTGGTGGTAGCAGAGGAGTAATTGTCTACTGCAGACTCTTGTTACCCAGCTTAATCCAGCTTAATTCAGCTGCTTAATCCATCCCTTAGCGACACCAAATTATAAACAACAACAAATTCTTAGAGGTTCATTCATTCGGACCAGAATCCTCTCCAGGTGATGCCCACAAGGTTCCCATAAATTAAAACTTAAATCCACCGCATCAAAACAGTTACAATTCTGCGAAAAAAGTCATTGGTTAAAAATTTATCTGTCTGGTTCAACATTGAACTATTTCCTTGAAAGTTTGATTATTCCGATGAAAATTTATTTTAGTCACAAAATTATTTGTGTAACTTAAAATTTAGCTATTACATTTTTTTATGAAAATTTATCTGTTTTAGTAGAGAATTGATCTATTTTGTA
The DNA here is from genome assembly GCA_010014905.2 of Druon quercuslanigerum. Lineage (NCBI taxonomy): Eukaryota > Metazoa > Arthropoda > Insecta > Hymenoptera > Cynipidae > Druon > Druon quercuslanigerum. The sequence continues at coordinate 12,787 of JAAAKG020196408.1, forward strand.
GGAATTTGTCTTTTTGTGTAGAAAATTCACCTTCTGGGTCAAAAATACAACTATTTAGTTAAATTGTTATTTCTTTTTTTTGGTTTGATTTAACAGTTTTTTAATGAAAACTAAAGATGTTTAAATCAAAGATTAATTAGTTTAGTTAAAAATTCAATTGTATTATTTAAAAGTCCATTTTTCTTGGATAAAAATTGATTATGTTAATTGCAAATATTATAATAAAATTTGAAAATAATAAATCTTAAATGTTAAATGAGTTCTATTGCACAGAAATATAAAATTCTTTTTCACTGCCCTTAAAATGAAACTAACTTTTTAATTATGTGTTTGAACTTGGAAACATTCCTTCATTCAATTTTGTAAAAATACACAATCGTCATTGAGAAAAAGGGACAACCATTTTTAAGAAATTTTCTTGATAAATCTATTTCTTAGAGAATGATTGTTTTGTTTTTTCTCGTTTCTATGCTTCTGTGATAAATCAATAATAATTTAAAATATTGAAACACCAGATTTTACAGCCCAAAATGTTCTAAAAAGAGAAAAAATATGGTGACTGTTCCCAAGAAACAGGAAATTTTCAACCAAAAAAGATTCTATGCAAAAATATATAAGTTTTTTACACAAAAATATGAACTATGAACCAAATAGCGAAATTTTCACTAAAAAAATAAACTTTTAACCAATGATTTTCAATACGAACCAACTAGCTGAATTTTCGATAAACAATTTCATTTTCAACGAAAAAAGATGGCTTGTTTAGCATAGAAGATGAAACTTTAATTCAAAGGAACGAATTTTCAACCAAAAGTTTTTAAAATTCAAATTTCATGTGAAACTTTACATATTCAATTAGCGAAGGTGAGCCACTTAAAATAGTGGAAAGTTACTATTTTCGAGTAGTGAGATATTTCCTAATTGAAAAGAGTAAAAATAATTGCTTGCTAAAAATAAAGTTTATTTAAGACTGCGTATAATAATTGTCAAAATTTTATTAAAATGGAAAACGCGAAAAATTGAAAAGTTTGATCAAATGAAGCGATGCTTTAACATTTTTAACTCTTTTCTGCCATTCAAGGTAAAACATACGTGACTTAGCGACAATATCACTTATGTATCTTTTAACTATAGACGGAAGAATTAAACCGATGAGAAGGCCATATTGAGAAATTCTTCATGCGACCTAGTTTCTTTCCATTTATAGAATATTGCCTTCCGACTGTTTGTACAATGTTAAAAGCAAAAATGTTTGATATTTAGTTTCTCGAAAGCATCATTTGCTGAAAAAGTTATATACGTGTTAAGACTTAACATCTGCAGTCAGAGGAATGATTTTCAGCTTTAGGGATAAATTTTCATTAAGGGCTTTATTAGCCATGCATTAGCCATGTCGTGCAAATTTTCAATTTCTTGAGTAAAAATTTGTATGACCGAAAAATCTGCTGTGCCAAAAAGAGTATTTTTGGTCATTAAAGCCTTTTTAGCTACGAGGCAACAGGCTCGGAATGTTCTCGATTCCGGATTAACCCCGCTTATGATCTTTACTGACAACCATCTCATTGCATACGTCTGGTTTCAAAATATCAATCAAAACTGTCAACTTTTATAATTTTTTGTAGTGAAAGTTTCAGGCGCGCTATTTCTCGCATTTTATTACAGACCGTGACGTTCATCTGTGCCCGTTAATGTTTGTTTAAATAAAATTCGCAATAGAGACAAATAAGTGGATCCTTCATTGCTTCGCAGCTAAGTTCATCGGGTTTCATAATATTGAGTACCCCATAATTGAGTCGGGCTTTTATAAAATGATTTCCCAGCATTCCGGTCGCAATGAACAGAGTTTGTGATTCGGATAAATGATTCCTGCCAGACGAAGAATCTTCCTCTTGCGCTGAACAAATATTTTTGTGCCGACACAAATACTTTTTGGTAAAGTACCCTAAGCAGTCCACGCATTGTGAGTAATTATTCTGATTAACTTTCTTCGTTTGATCCTCTCCATTAATTCGGATAGGTAACCGGACAGCCTTCAGTTCGTTAGTTTGTTGCATCACGACAAAATTTCCATTTCTTTTCAATGCCGCGATCGCTTACCGCTTTCCTTGAGATCCCGTAGAAAGAGTTGAATTTTTGAAACCTTTTCTTGGTCTTTGTGCCTCCTAGATAAATCTCTGTAAAAGTGTCCCACTTCTCTGAAGCAAAAAGGACAGCAAGCTTTGTTTTCTTCATTGTCTTTGCTACCTTTGTTGTCTTCAGCTTTCTGAAAATTAGAACAAAATTGAAAATTATGTTTACTTACGAGAATTAATTCAAAAAAAGGCCAAACGATTTCTAAACAGTCATACATTAACGGTAATATCGGTATGGGTAACTTGAGAAGAATCCGCATTTTCAGTTTCAACAGCCTCGAAATCTTCACTGAAAGCTTCATCCTCGTTGTTTGCATCAGGCAAACGTATTCATCTCCTGAAGATAAATATTCGTAAGTTTCAGGAGTATCAGGATGATCAGTGGTAAGAATGTCGGCATTCTCCGGCCCATTTAGACTCGTGGTTTCTACATTTTGTAAACAATGGAACACCTTCTCTTCGACGCATATTTCGGGTGACCAATCTGCCTACAGATTCAGTATCTGATCCAGAATTACCTGAGAGAGATCATCCCTTACATTATTCTCACTACCAGGCCCAGTGTCTTAACATGTTGAAGGAGACACATGCATTTACGAATTTATTTTTTTACTTAGGAAGCTATGAAAATTAAATTGAATTTTAAAAAAATTAACTTTTTACCAAAAAAGATTTATCTTCAACGCGAGAAGAAGAATTTTCAACAAACGAGTTCATATTTAAAGCAAATAGCAGCATTTCAAACAGGTCGTAAAATAAAATTTGTTTACGCTCTAGAGCTGAATTATCAACTAATTAAGAATTCATTAAATTAAAAGCTCATAAAAACCTTCGTTATTTAGGTGAAAAATATCCGTGAAGAACTTAATTTTTTACAATTATTTTTCATTACAAACGATAAACGAAAATGATACTTGTCCTAGCTAAATGAGACATACCATTTCTGAAGCCATTTTTCAGGGTAAATGCGAATCCGCCTTCTGTTTTTTCCATCAGGTGTGGCTTAATACATATTTGCAATTAATTTTTTCACGAGTTTTTAAGAAATCAAAACGAGAATTTTCTGCACATGATTCAGGTCACTTTTATGTGCTTTTTGAAATAAATTTCAAATATCACATCTTTTCTAGAATAGCGACGGCGGTGCTTGAAATAATCTGAAACGTCTAAACGAAAAAATGTAGCAAAAATTAAATGTGGTCCATTATACTAAGCAGACGTTTTCTTTAACTACGGCCGAATGAGCGAATGTCATGCTTGAAATTGTTTAAATAATTAGTAATTCTTGTATAACAACGTACCTTAGTAAAGAGTTATCGAAATTATATTCTTAGTTGATTCTGTAACAAATTGAGCTTTTTTCTGTAAAAATACCTAGGCTGTGAAATTGTTTATAAATTTTTTTAATAATAGCTAAAGGACCTAGGAGGGTAAGCATGTTAGAGATGAGCATCCATGTGACAGAACATTCCTCCGAAGGAAAACTCAAAAAATTTATTATCTGGGAATTTATGGAGGGAAAACTAAAATCAAAAAATGTATAAGAAATTTTCAACATTTTTTTTAAGTTACGTTTTGGAGATAAAAATCCAGTTTTTTTTTTAAAGTGCTCTTATTGTCTACTTCTACATATATTTTACACAAATTTTTCATAGGGATACTTAATGACTTGAAAAAGCAAAATCTGGCGCGGAGCGCCGAGCGCGTCTTGAGTACAGCGCATAACATTACCTCAAAGCCTACAACATCACAGATCGTTCCCAAACGACGCCACTAACGAAAAACAAAATGTCATACAATGCATATTTCTTGCTACTTTTTAACAAAACAAAATTTTGTTTGACAATGTGCTATGAATCGCTTTTGTAAAATCAACCCTTATTTAAAACAAAATTATTCACCGTTTTTTAAAAAAATTGACTAGGCTAGATTTTTTGCTTTCATCTATGATATGAAAAACTTATAAGAATTTTGGGCTTTTTTGGGCCTTTTTTGAGCGGTATTCCTGCTTTTTGGGCTCCACTACACGACGTGCTGGATTGAATAGAATTGTTTAAATAACCGCATAATGTTATTAGAAAAATTGAATGCTCCAAAAAATTACAACATATTGCAAAACAGTATTTTATTTTTCTTTTTATCATTCCTCCCGCGAGGTGCTGTTAACGTTGGACCCAATGGATTTGTCACCACAAACTCCAACCTCAAGATTTCTATTTCATTGTACTCATCAGGAAAGGTAACAAATAACTGCAATCAAAAACCGTTGATTTTAACAAAAAAAATACGACATTTCTATAAAAAAGTTGAAATTAAAATCCAAAAATACGCAGCTAAAATAGATTGATTCGCAACAAAAATCCGAAAAGCCACATTTGTAGCAAAAAACAATGCATTTTCAAGAAAGAAGAAGAAAAAATGTTCAAGAATACTTTTCACGAATTTGATCATATTGAGGGTTCGGTTAATCAATAAAAACATTTTTACTTTTCAAAGTTTTTATTTTTTGTTCTATTCTTTTTTTGTGAACGTTACGAACTTTAGACTCATTAACCAGTGTGCACTTGGCGCGTATAATATTTAGCATATTTTCAAATTGCATGCATGCGCGAAAATACAGCATAAATTAATATTTTTCACAAGTTACTTACTTTCTCTTCTTTTTTAGTAATTCTGTACACAAACTGAAGTTCGACTATACTAGCTGCATCGACCAAAAGTCAAATGAAACTGAACTGATTTAGGGGTGGGGGGCAGTTTTTCTTTGAAGGAAGTTTATAGAATTTTGACATTATGATTTATATACTAGAAAGTCAGCATCTCACACAAAACTCGCACACAGCTCGCAATTTATGGTGCATTAATTTTAAAATGCCTTCAATCAGTTTTAATCTGTGGAAAAATGAAAAAAACGCATTTTATACTCTGTTACGATACAAACACAGAAAATGAATGTATTTTCTGCACGGTATTAGTTACTCAATCAATGATAAGAATAAAATAATTTGTTTAAATAAGTATATGCTTTACCTTAAAAATCAGGAGAAATATTTTATCTAACTAAATTTTTGACAGATTTTAATCTTTTTAAGTACTAATTTGCTTTTTAAGAACACATATAAATGTTTAAGCAACTTCTTTTTGTTTGAATATTTTTTTTGTTTGTTTTTCAAATTACTAAAATATTTTTTGGTACTAATTTACTTTCTAAGAATATTCCTGAATGTTAAAACAAGGGGTATCTTAATGTGCACAAACATGAATTTATGTCATTGCTTTTGTAAGTGCGCTACTTTTATCTCCTCTATTTGTACAAAGAAGAAGAAAGTTCCTTTGATCCAAAAACTATTGACATCCTGTTCTAAGTGTTCTGATGGTGAAACTCAAGTAGAAGTATAACACGCAAATTCTAATTTGGCGCGAAACGAGTTTAAATTCAAATTTTTAAAAGGTTACAATTAAAATTTTTTTACTTCCTCATTTTATTTAGTGATATTTATTGAATTCTAAACTATTTTAAAACATCTCCACTGGTCCGTTCCGCAACTAAGGGTTTGGAAACCCAATCCTTCAATGAAAGTCCTCCTTTTGTGCTCTGGAATGGTATTTTAAGAAAAATCGGTAAAGAAATAGAGAAACTGTTGACTTAGGTGATACAGATAACAATGCTGAATTTATTAAATGATCTCAAATTTACAAATTGACAAAGAAAATCACCCGAAGCGTCCGAGTACAGGTCGCAGCGGTCCTTAGCTCCCCACTCTTATGTGCTTTCGCTCTCTGACAAATTGCATGTTCTCCCCATATCGCTCTGCATATTCCTTCTCTATGTATGACTAATTCGTTGCCTTTGCTCGATACGTCTTCTCACGAAAAAGGTAGCGATAAGGTTTAGGCGTTCGAATTGTTTATAATATAATTTGTAGAATCAACTGCCCGGAGGTCTTAACAGTACAAAGGATAGACAAGACCGTCCTCCGCTCGGTCCAGTTTAACGACTTTTGTGTCGCCAATCTAATAAACTAAGATAAGATTTATGTTACCTGGTGTCAAAATATTCTACGTCTAAAAGATCATAATCAATATTTTATTATTTTAACTTTACTCTCCTTAAGCATTACGTGCCTAATCTCATATGTACATTTATTCGCTAATCAGACTTTATTATCGCTTATTAAACATTTCTCATACCGACATGCCCTGAAACGTAGCTTGCCAATCTTTTTATTTTTTCGCTAAATTATTTTACAATTTCAAATCAAAACCGCGCATTTTACAGAAGCGACGGTGTTGTTCCTAGCGGATAGAATGAAAATTTATGCGCTCGTTACAGAAGTGTTAGTCACCTGCCATCTAGCGATGTGAGTTATTGAAAAGCCGCACCCAACAAAACAGATTGTCTTTCTGCGATGCGTATGACGTATACTCCACTCGAATCTGACTTTAATTTAGAGAAGCTTCGCCTCTGGATTAGCTTTGATTAGGGTTGCGCAAAAAATTTCCGGCAAAATAGATGATAGTTCTCCGTAGAAAAATACCTGCTTCATTGCTTGAGATAAACTTTCTATTTTCTTTTTAATTCATAAATAGTGTAAATTCTGTTATTGGTAAAAATGATTAGAATCTGAAATTTCAAAAGTTAATGCATTTTTTTGGTCGTTATTTGAATATTCTTTGTTGATTCTGCTAAGCGGAACCACCAATTGGCTTCGCGATTCATAATGATGAACAATCAGCGATTCTTAGTATCACCTTAGAGATTGCGCTTTATTAAATTTTATTGGCCTCCATCCATCTTCTCTCTCCTCATCCATTTTGTAAATGTTTTGTTAATGCTTCCTTAATTATCGCCTTATGCGATTTATAATATTGTAATTCCGTAGTCATAACCTATTTTTCTATTGACGCAAATTCTTATGATCACAGCTGCTCTATGATGTAATACCAAACAAAGCAGCGTATCAGATAACCATCTTCGCATGCTTCAGTTAGTTTAACATTTTAGTTGATCCCTTCTATTTCCCATTCTAGTTTTTTCTCTCTTCTCGTTTTTAGACCTCAGTATTTTTGTCTTTTCTCTTTCCTACACTTAATTTAACCTTTTTCTCGCCTATTTTTCGAGTCCTATCCATAAGCCCGCTTTCTCTTAATCATCAACAGCCATCACTCGCAGATGTCAGTGAAAATATCTGTTTTTTAATTCTAACTCCTCCACATCTAATTTTCAGCATTCCTTCTTCTATGTCTCAGATTGTATATTAAGTAAAAGTGGTAAAGGTTTTTCTGGTAAGAAACGGGTAAGACTATTTTCCCTATAACCCACATTCTTCATCAGCATATTAATCATTGTTTTCTCTACTTAAAAAAAAATGATGATCGTTTATATTCGGGTCTTCACCTTGGCAATCCTCCTTAATTCAATTGGTGAATATTAGAGTATTATATATAATTTAAAAAATAATTTTAAGGTGAATTAACATAAAAAAATTTTCTCGCTAACCCTTTTGTATCTTTTCTGCAAATTTCCTTGTGTAAGTAAAGTTTTTTGGTTGGAATGTATTTATTTTTTCTTATATACTTCTTTTTAATAATTCTTTTTACTAAACCGGCTTTTGTAATAAAATTTTTTAAATTCGAGATATTTGCGCGTTATTATATATTTAATTTTTAATTATTTGTTTTTATTTTTCAGTTAAAAGGCTTTTTATAAACGTTGTTTACTTTATATAATTATTAAGAACACAAAGAGTAGAATTCTTTTTATTTACATTTTTTATACTTTTTTTATCTTATTCAGTTCTTCATTTAAAAACTCCTGCCAGTCAAAAATTTTTCCTCACAGTATTCTTATTTTTTCACAGAGCTAAATCTAATTGTAAGTATTACATTCCTATCTCTTAGTAGACTTTTTGACGCAAATCCTTATCACATGCCAGGTTTTTTAAACATCATTTTCAAGACATGGCAAGAGTTAACTTGAATTACATAACTCGAGAAATTATTTAATTATCTTCAAAACCTGGTCTCGTGATATATCATTTTCGCACTTGCACTAGCCATGTAGATAATAGTTTATGGTTATATATATATATATTTAAATGATATTATCGTGTGTAATAAATTTATTGATCACATTTTTTTGCTTACAAACCCGCTAATGAAATTTAAATATCTCAGAATGACAAAAAATTTAGGAATCAAGTGCTTTCATAATCAATATTTACCTCACTGAAAAAAACGAAAGATAAAGTTTACATCGATTCCAGGCATAAGATTCACCCCTAGAAAAATTAACATTGCTAGATAAACTTTACATGAATCGAAATAATTTCCGATTTTTAACCTGGCCTGGATAATCTTTCGGAGAGAAATGGGGATTCCCAACTGTCGACTGCTTTTTGCGCTTTTCGCTAAATGGTATTAAATAATTTCTAATTCGTCTACAATAGTTTCTTATTTCTCAGGAGATATATCAGTAAGAACATTTTTTTCGTGTTTTCTGCTCACTTCATCCTGACACAGTAGACGAGATCAGAATTATTCTCCTAACCTCGGTGAAACTCTCGCCGAACTATGTTTAACTTTTGACTGTTGCAATACTTACCTGCAACAAATTTGAACTTTTGTTTTTTCTGTTTAATTTCATTCATACTTTGTCGTTTTACCATTGCTTCTGAGGACGCCGTAGCAGACGAGAGCTTTTATTCTATCGCAGGATAAACTTTCGCAAAATAGCATGTAAACTTCAGCAGTGGGAAATTTTAAATTCAACAAAATTGCTAAAATCCCGCTTTAAAAGAAATTTAAGTTTGTGCGACAATTCTTGACAGGAACGGCAGACAAAAAACAAAAGATAACATTCGTTGCAGATGCATTTTCAAGTGTTTAAAAGCGATCGCTATTTAACACAAGTTTCATTGAGGTTAGGGAATCATTTCTGAGATCATGCTCTATGTATCGTTTTGAACCAAAAAAATCATAATAAATCTTTTACAGGAACGTTCGTAAATAATGTTTCCTAACTGCTGATCAAGCTTTCAAGAAGCTCTCCAAGAAAAACATCCCTCATGCTTGCATTCGTGCGTCACAATATTGATATAAAGGTTCCTAAAACGGCTACGAATAAAATCTAATCCTCTGTTTTTGTTACAGAGTTCAGTATACAGTTTGATTGTTTACCTAATGGCGAACCAATTCCTTTGAATGCTCGTTGGCAAACTTCTTCTCCTGAAAAACATTCATCTGTGAGGTTTCTTCCCCCTGACACTCCTAGTCCTTCAGTGGTGCCACCTCCTCATGCTGAGCCTTCTTTACGTGCCAGGTCCAAGTCTCCTCTTGCTAGGCGTCATACTCCTTCCAGGTATTTTGCTCCTACTTTATTCCTTCCTTCTCCTGATGGACATGGATGTGGAATTGAAAATCTTAGATTAATTCGGCTTATTCCCCGTGAAAATCCACGCCAGATATTCGACCTTCGAAGATTCAATTTCCCTCCCGAAACAAAACTTAAAATAAGAATAGGAAAGGAGAAATATGAGTCTATACCAAAAAAGGAACACATTGTATTATCAATATCCAGTGGTGAGGTTTTTGCAATATTGCAGAGTTATGATGTTCTTGCCGGAATATATTCATGCAGTACATGGCGTAGAGTGCGGTCAAAAACAAATATGGCATGTGGAACGATTTCCGCATTAAACTCAAAAGAAGTGGCTGATACTCCTGTAGGTTCCCACCGCCCAATTCACAGGTTTTTTTAAGTACAGCTCCATTATTAAAAAAAATGCAAGACTAAAACATAATTTTGACAATCCGAAGGCATTTCAGAATTGTTCAGTTAACTGCTAATTCTATTGAAAGGTTAATGTTTTCTCGCTTTTAAAATTTTAATCTCTTTTTGGACCTTGCATCTTACACTTGAATATGTAGCTTTTGCTTCAATAAATTATTTTAGAACATTTTATAATCTTGTTTTATTAAAATTGATCAGTATTCATTAAATGCGCTATCTTTTCTAAAGATATTTATGTTGCTTTATTTGACGTATAACTAGTAAATAAGTGTGTAATATCCTGTAACAAAATCTAGGGGTTATTATAATAAATACCACTGTTGACTGGAATGGTGCAAACAGATGTTTCTTTGTTTTAATACTGGTGTGTTCTGAGTGTTTTTTGTAATTTCCATTTTTCATATCTTAGTTACAGCTTATTGTATTCTTAATTCTAAATAAAAATAAAAATCTCCGCAATTTAACTGAATCAAAATTCAAATTCATTTAAAATTCCTATCCTTAAAAATGATTTAAAGTCAAGAGTTTTCAATCCTAAACTTTCCAAAGTAAATAATTGTAAAATTTGTTTCTTCAATCTTTAGTTTCTGCAATTAAAGATAATTGAATTTTGAATATAAAGATTGTGGAAACCAAAATCAATCCAATCTTCGACCGACAATGTATAAAAATGTTGTAGAATTTTTTAAGTATGTCTTACGGTCACACCAAATTAAAACGAAACAGAGATTTCTCTTATAACTTCATTTATTTTGACGTTTCGGAATCACTGCATGCCTTTTTAAAAATTATCTGAATAAATTAATAAAATGTGTAATACAATAATAATTTTAATGTTGCTAATTTAAATATGTATAAATAAGAAAATAAAAACAAAATAACTTCATCAGATTAGTTTTTAGAGAAAACCAAGCAATCTATTTTTGGAGTCAATATTTTGTATAAATAAATCTGGAACTACCGGAGATAAGGGCGAGCCCATAGGTCAACCTGTTATTTCTTTATAGAATTAATTAGCTATTAATAATTCATTAATAGTTATTTTTGTTGAAGTGCGATTTAAATTGAGTTTTTCCTCAATGCAATCTAGAGCGAGATCAAGTGGGATGCTATCAAATATTGACACATTATCTAAGGAAACTATTGTATGTGTTTTGTGAAACTGGTTTCAAAATATTAGATATTTATATAAACCGGAAACTATATATAATATTAGATATGTATTTTGATAAATTATAAATAGGAGAACCAATAGTGGAAATAATCAATCTCCAACTTAAATTTGGTTTATGGATCGTTGGGAGAGCATAAGCTTTTGCAACAAC
>JAAAKG020196419.1:0-24034 GCA_010014905.2 Druon quercuslanigerum
ATTTACTTGAAACGAAACTCGACATATTCACTGAGGTAAACAACTATGATGCTATTATTTTGGCAGAATGGAATTGTTTATTTTTGAAGGTTATTGTCCATAGAAAAATATGACATAAATGCCAAATAATAGAAATGTATACATATCTCTAGCGAAATCATGAGTAAAACCGGCAAACTTCAACTAACACCCCTGGTATAATCCTTTATTCCAGGCATCACACGACTATTATCATCAGCAAGATAATAATATTGGACTGCACTTACTACTTTTGGTGCCATTCGGCGAGACACTCCAAATTCTTTTCTCATTTTTGCGATAGTCCAATGTGACGGGAGTGTTGTCAAAAATTGTATTTTCCCTGGTCCAACAGGCTGCTGAGACAAAGATATTTTTATGTCACGTATGCACGAAGTTTTGGAGTCATTATTGTCAAGAACACAGTTTTTGTAAGTTGTCAATTTATTAAAAGCTACACTTAACTTTTCCTTTTCTTTACCCGTAAGTTGTGAAAAACGTTGTTTGTCATTATTGGTTCTCCAGATTCACTAAGAATATCGTTAATTTTGTCAATTTTCTCCATCTCATCGAAATTATCACATCGGAACATTGAATCACTTTTTTTTCTTGCTCATGATCATTCAGTTTCTGGAAAACCATCTATGTTTTTTTTGTTGTTGTCAGGAAAACAAACCATAAAGTCCAAGTCATCTTTTTTTTGTAAATCGATCGTCGACAAGTATAGAAAACATGCAAGGCAATTAGGGTTTTGAATACTCCATTTCAATTATCCGTTACAAGAAAAAGATTTTTCCTTACGCATTTATGCTTACTTTTATTTAACGGGTTGCAGCACTCTTTTGCGCGACTTATCCCAAAAATTACTTAGAGAAGAGAATTTGTTTGCAAACAGGTTACCATAAAAGTTTCCTAAATACCTTTTTAACGAGAATAATTTTTTTGTCAACGCTACATGAACCTTGTGCGACTGACAAAGTGGCACGTTTTATTGCGAATCTCCGTCGCCAAATAGTTGATAGGTTCGAACTTGCATAAAGGGCCCACGCACAAACCAGAATTTCTGCACAAGCAGAAATGTTCAATCGCACTTTGAAAATAAACAAATACATTTTTCTCACAAAATTTTAAAATTTGCTCTTATACTAATGAGTCGATTATTTTCCAATACTTAGTTTGCATTTTTCTTCATTACAAAAAAAGTACTTCTGAGGTAATAATAAATTACTATTATATTTTCAAGTATGCTTCATTTCGCCAAGAATTTTTGGAGATGAAAATATCTGAAAGTACCCACATCATTTTTGGTTAACGTTTGCAAGCCCCAAATAATTTTTGGAAGAATATCACAAGATAATTTGTAGTTTACTTTTTGAAACATTTGCTCAAGTGCCAGTGAAATTCATGCAAAAAAAAGTAATGCTGAAATTGGACTAAAGTATGAAAAAATTCATAATATATACCGATTCAACAGTACTTTTTTAAGAGAAATAAATCAATTTTAACGTTTCTCATACTTTTGCCCTGGAAAACTTATATTAGGACTTGCAAGAATGTCAAAAATAATAAAAATTATTTTTTAAGCTAATTTTTGTTTTTAAGTCAGTATTCAACTATACCTTTTTGAATATAGACATAAAGGTACTAAAACGTGTGACAAGGTTAAATAATCTGCTTATTGTTACTTTAAACATAACCAATTTTATCATTAACCTCAATCATATAAGTACGTAAAACGTATTACAATAAATCTATTTGATTTTTGATAAAATAATAAGCGTCGCTTTCCAGCATGATAAAAAACAAATCTTACAAAAATAATTCTGGCAGGACTAAACTTATTTTATATTAATGCGAAAATGTGAATAAATTTCGATCAATTGCTACAAAACATGATTTATTGCATAAATTTACAGAAAATTCTGCAATTTAGCTCAATTTTATGATATCTAACATTTCTAAAGGAGAACTGTATTATATAAAATGATTATTACTTAATTTTACTTTAATTACGTTTATTTTGTATAATTCAGATTTATTTATGTTGATTTTTTGTGAATGTTAAACAACAATAAATTATCGTAAATAAGCAATGACAAAAGTGGATTCATTTTAAAAGTCCTTATTACGTTACACTAATAAACAAAATATAAACTCTGTTTTTTTAAAATAGGATGGCGTTCGTAGTATTTTGTCGCAGTAAATGTAAATCTAGAATCAAAAATGTTGCATATACAGCAAATTTTTGGAAATAAAAATTATCTGAATTCAATTATATTAAAAAGATATACTTTTAAAGCATAATGCTGAAAAATTGCAGTTTTTTCAAAAAATTTCCACTTTTTCCGAATTATAGTCAGGTAAATAATGAGATAAAATTAATAAAAATAATTGTTTTAAGCAGTTATTAATATTGCTAATAATATTCAACATAAATAACTCAAAAAATCAGCGGTTTTTTTTTCTAAATTTTTAAACTACTGTTGTGCTTTTCACTTGGAGTGATCTAATAATTTATTCACTTTAGCAAAAATAATTATTTTAACTAATTGTTATTGTTCATACCTATCTTCTTTTTATCATTGTGAGATATTTGCGGTTTCTTACAAAATTTTCAACTTTTTACCCACACAGTTAAATAATAAATTATTATTATTATTATTGATTATTACCATCTTCTTTTAGATAAGTGCTAAAAAGTTGCGATTTTTACTAAACTCTGCAAAGTTTTTTTTAATCTTTGGTTTTGCTTTGACTTTTTAGGCACGAGCATATAATAAATTAAATTTAGCATGAATTGTTTCCTTAATAGTATTATATTGTATTAAGTTAATTCATTTTGCTTTCTTCCACATGTTTAAACAAAAATTAGTTCGTACAAAAAAGCTATAATACACAAGGTTAAAAATCAAAGAATGGAATAATCAAAAGTAGATTCTGAAAAATTTAATATTGCACATATTTTAACATCATAAGGTGATTGTTTAAGATATGATTCGGTCTAAAGTTTATTTATTATTCTTTCATAATTCAAAAGGAAAATCAAAGTTAAACATTTGAGGAAGATTTTGCAAATCTCTAGCGCTTATAGAAGAGAAGATAGTCATAAACAGCAAAAAATTGTTTAAATAACTTTTTTCGTTTAACTTGTATTAATTATCATTATACTGCGGGAAAAGTGCGAAAAAGTTAAAAATTACAAGAAAATGCAACAATTAAGCAGCAATAGTTTAAGCGATTAGGTTTGTTAGATTTTATTAATTATTACCTGACTCTAAGTACAAAGTGGACAAAAAGACAAAAATTCCAGTAAAAAACCGACAACATTTCACTCATCATAGTAGAAGATAGTTACAAACAATAATAAAATAATAAAACGATAATGTTTATTAATTTACATTAGTGAGTGAAAAGTGGTCAAATAGATAAAACTTTCATAAAAAACGTAATTTCCAGAATTATTCAAAAAGAATATTATCAAAAATATTTATGAATTGTTAAAAACAATATTTTTTGTTAAATTTAGTAGCAATGGCCTCACTAATTAACAGTTAAACAAAAAGTGAATTTTTTTTGCAAATACCGTGACTTTTTATCTATTGGAATAGAAAGTTTCTAAAGACAAGAATAAATTGTTTAAACAATTTATAAAAAAATGTAATTATTAATATAGAGTAGTATTTAGTGTATAAGAAACAATTTGAATAAAAAAACGCAAAAACGGTAGATTTCATTTTTCGAAAATCATATGGAACTTTTGCATTCGAAGGTGTCGAAACTGAATGCACCAAAACATAAGTTTAGAAATCTTCAAAGTTTTTTTTAAATTTCTGAGGTTCATATCGAAAAGTACAAGTCGTAGGTGCTGATATGAGACTTTTTTGTATTAGCAATCAAATGTCAACTTTCAATAATCAATAATAGTTAATCAACTCGAGAAAAATAGCTAAATTTTAAAATTTAACAAATTCTGTAAGAGAAACATTAAAGACGAGTCATGTAAAGAAATATGATTGTTATTTAATTTCACTTTATACATTTTCGAATAAAAATTCATCTTTTGACTGATCAAACAACGTTAAACCCTTCTAAATCGCAATAGAAGTGAATTTTAAACCCTTATAGTTAGATAATTTAAAATGTAAGTGTAATTTTAATTTGCTTTGAAGATGTGAACATATTTAACCCAGAGTTTACGAATAAACTACACTTTATCTGTTCTGTATGTCTTAAATTTGTTTGTTAAGAACAGGTGTCTCTTCGTCATGAATATTATCTCCCTAGAATCAGCAAATAGTCTCTCGGAGGCCGCTGAGACCTTCAGAAACCTTACAGAATTTCAATCTTTAAAAATGGGAATTTCATCAAAAGTGTGTTGCCAATTAATGCAAAAGTAACTAAACATTTTCAGAAAACTTATGCGCTAATTTTCCAGAATTGTTCATTTTGTTCTTGAAAATCCTGTTTTTAAAAAATCTTAAGATTCTGAAAAGAAAATTATGGGCAATTATTATGGAAATTTATGATTGGGTACTTGATAAATTAATCAAAATGCACAAGCGCAGCCGTTGGTAAAAATAACTTGATCAAAATTCAGGCGTTTAATTTTTTTTTAACGAACTTGATATAGATGGTAGACAATCGGTCAAATCAAATAATTTTTAGGCTCTAGGAGTAATAAATTAACTTGATATGAAAAATTCTGTTATCTGAGTTCGACGAACATTCACCATGCACACTTTTTAAAGACTTTATAACACTCTTTACATCGACAGTAAATGTTTGCTTTCTCACTCACTTCCATCAGAATTAATAGGCCCCAGAATAAATTCTTCAAAAATTATTTTTCAGTTATCGATCGTTGTTTTTACGTAGCAGGAAATGAAGGTTGTAATTCTATTCTTTATCTGCATAACTTTTGTTGAATTTTCAAGTGAGTGTAATGTAATATAATAATATTAATAACGAATAAGATTTATCGTCAGAAAAAAATGGATACGAAAAAAATGTCTTTTTTATCAAAGAATAAAAACGAGGTTTATTTTCAATAATGTGCATCGATCGAATTGAATTGATTAAAATCCGATTTGACTAAGCTTATAATTGAGTAAAAAAAAATCCGAAACGAATCAGCGCATGAGTCTTGAGTAGATTTTTTCGAACCGAATTAGGCTGTGAAACAATCGAAAGTATCCGATCCGACTCAGAGCGTGGGTCATGAGTTGAATTTTACGGATATGACTCAAGTTGAGAATGTAGTCGAATTTTTCGAAACCTAAGCAAACTTACCGTTTTTGTGTGTTATGAGTAAATATATTTATTAATGCTTGACAAGAACTAATGATTTGAAATCATTAACTCATTGACTGATTTGTCTGAAATCTTTGGTTAAAAAGAATTAGTAAAAAAAAATTAACGGATCAAAAATAATTGTTGTAAATGAAAGTTATTTTTTAATTGTTTTTACTTGATATTATTGAATATTACTTATTTTTTAAGTTTCAAAAAAATAAGGTCTTCAAAACCATATTTCTCGTTTGCCAATTAGACCATATATTATTTAAAAGTTATATTGTTGTAAATCCTGCAATTGCCCTATCTAATAAATGAATGTTTCGTTTAATTCTAATTAACAATTGCTAATTTTATTCTGTGCCGTATTCTTTAAAATTATACTAGATGCAGATTTATGAAACTATTTTTTTTAATTTGTTGCACAAACAAATTATTTCCAACATAATGCAACAAGTTTGTATGTATGCGGCGACGTGCACGCGTGCTCATAGTGGCCCTAGCCTTTCCGAACGTTTCCGGTTTCTTAACGAATGTCCCGATTTTCTACTTTTTTCGAATCTTTCCAATTTCTTTCTGAATCGATGTTATTCAGAATTTTATTGTAATAAATAAATTATTTAAATCGCAGTGGAAGTAAATTAAGGAAATATATTTATCGAATTATGAGTAATAATGTTTTAATTTTGAACGAGGTTATTCAGTGCATATGTGTGGTTGTGAGAAGTTTTATCATAAAAACTTAAACTTATACATGTAATACTTAGTACTTCTTTATCATATAATAGATAAATGCATTACCTTTTATTATGTCCATTATATCAGTGATATAAACTATATAAGTCTCACCGTTTTTTTTATCGACAATAATAAATATTTTTCGCTAAAACCTTGAGAAAATTGTGAAAAACATGATAACGAATCCCAGGAAGAAATTCCGATCGGGATTAATAGGGCCCTGGATAGATTTCCCTATTAATAATCGGGCGCTCGTCGGGAAAAATTGAGAGGGCCTGACTAGTTATATAACGCTGTTTAGGCAGGTTCCATCTAGAGCTTCTGAGCAGGCCATAACGAGAGTGCCCTTTATTCGCCGGACGATTGAAGGGCCCCGTCTAGACCCTTTCTATTACCTGATGAATATTTAATTCAGTTATATATTTAATTTATATGACAAGAAATGTATCTAAAAAATAAATATTAATTGCTTGCGAGTATTTTGACTTTAAATATTAATGGTCTTATTTAGAGTTAATGCATATATTGAATTTTTAAACATTATATTAAAAATAATATTTCTAACGCTACGGAGTATCGGACACCTACATCTATAAATAAATCTATCACCTAGCAGTCGGCAGTCTTAACCATTACGCTAATCTTTAATTACGATAATCGATGAAAAAGCCATATTCATAAGTAAAGACTCAAAAAAATTTAACTAAATTTTTAATAAATAATTTTTATCAATTGCAAATTTTCTTCCTGTGATATTTCGTTTTTTCCCGTTGTAGACAACTTTACAACTTTTTGCACTAACAGGAAATGAAGTTTTCCTGAAGAGTTACAGTTTTTCAAAAGGATTGAATTTTTTTCTTTAAAAAAAACAATATAGAGATAGATTTGTTATACCTGCACGAGGCACGAAATTTTTCACTAGAATCTGACAGGGCACCAATCAGTTTTTTCTAGACTAGATATTCTGATAGGGGCCCCAACCAGTTTTTTCTAAACTACATCTTATGATCAGGACCTCATCCGATCCCAACATCAAAAAGGGAAAAATGGGATAATTTCTGCTCGGGATGTCTGTGGACTATATTTTTTTTCATAAATTGGAAAAAAGGCGTAATCAGTAAAACAGAAATTATAGTTTTGTTTATGTTTCTCAAAAAATAATAATACTTGCTACACGTTTGTTTTTATATTCTTTTCTATTTCTTAAACTTTCAACAAAAAAAATGTTTTCGTTGAAAAAAATCCGCTGAAAATAATCTAGCTCATATAATAAGTGAGGGGCTGATAGCCATATTAAAAGCAGAACATTGCGGTAGATTATGCGGTATATCTCGTTTGAATCATTTTTGATCCAAATAAAAATGATGTCAAGTTCGAGCGCGTCTAGTGCGCTCTACTGTTGGTTCTCGCGCGTCGCGCTAGATACTGTATTTACCATGCGATTCGCGATCGGATTTTTATAAAACTAATGGTCAAAGCATTGACAACAGTAATTTGGTGATTGTGAACTCTCTTTTGTTGAAACTCCTTCGGCTTTAATGTATACATTCTTAATCCAGACAATCTGCATATTTGCAAAAGTTAAAGTACAGCCTCAATTTCACGATTAAAATGTGTTTGAATACTGGTGTTGAACATAACGTCGCGTTATCAACCCGTGATTCTTCCGGCAACCTTGTTTAAATAATTCAAATGTATCTGGAAAATTGCTTTTTTACTCAGGCTCGCCTGGATATTATTAGGAAGAATCGGTATTTCACCCACTTTTAACTCTTAAAAATCCTCGTCGAATGAGATATCGCGCGTTAAAATTGGCGAATTCACTAATTAGTTATTAACAGAAAACCATTAAAAAACGCTATTTTTTCAATAATTTTTGTTGTATCGTGCTAAATAAATGAAACATGTTAAATTATTGCAAACCAACATTTTTGACAGGTTATGAATAATCGGTTTTTGACAACAAAAAAACGGTTAAATAACAAATGTTATAAAGACATAAAAAAACGTCATACAAGTTTCTGCAACATATCATTAAATTTCTTCAGGCTTCCACTGTCAAAATACTGGATTAAAAGTCGTCATTTTTATTTATTAATATTTGAAAAATGCATTTGTTTATTGCACAATTTTATACGTGCGTCTAAAACTCAATAAGTTCCCCGAATTTCTTTATAGCGATTTGTAACACTTACCTTTGTATTGCTGCCTCTTTCCTCTGCAATTTAAAAAAAATGGGCTCGCTATCTCCATTTACAGTTAAAGAGTCAAGCTTTATTATTCACTACTTGAAAATGCAAATATTACTTGAGTTTATCTTTAAATCGCTAGAAGTCCGAGGTACGAACTCGAACTTGGCGCACTGGATGATGGTGGGGGGAGAGCGTCAATGCCCGCTCTGGAAACAGAAAAAATCGCTTCAAATCCGCCGCGCTCAAATTGATCACGTTTATTCCGGAACTATTCATCCAATTTTAATAGTTTTTTTAAATGTGGCATAGCTTGTAAAAATATTAACAATGGGCATGATCCTGCATCGATTAAACATTTACTTAATTTTTTGACGACGCTTTAAATTTTTCATCAACTTATATTTAACTTATGGCAAAATTTAAATAGCAGAGAAATAAATGTATAATCGATTCAGGAGCATGTCCATTGTTAATATTTTTACACGTTGTGCCACATTAGAGAAAAAGTTATTAAAATTGGATGAATAATTCCGGAATAAACGTGAGCAATTTCAGCGTGGCGAATTTGAAGCGATTTTTTCAGTTTCAAGAGCGGGCGATGACGCTCTCCCCCCACCATCATCCAATGCGCCGAATTCGAGTTCGTACCTCAGACTTTCAACGATTTAAAGGAAAGCTCAAGTAATATTCTTATTTAGGTAATGGATAATAAAGCTTGACTCTTTAACTGTAAATTAAAAAAGTCCGGTTTCTCCATGTTTATAACTTAAGGCGTTGCAAGTTAAAAAAAAAGCTAACTTGGCTCCTAATGGAGCTAGCGAGCCCGTTTTTTGTTAAATTGTAGAAAAAAGAGGCAGCAATACAAAGGTAAGTGTTACCAATTGCTATGAAGAAATTCTGGAAAGTTATTGAGTTTTAGACGCACGTATAAAATTGTGCAATAAACAAATGCATTTTTCAATGAACAATAAATAGAAATGACGACTTTAATTCAAGTATTTTTATAGTGCAGGTTTAAAGAAATTGAATGATATTTTGCAGAATCTTGCACGACGATTTTTCATGTCTTTATAACATTTGTTATTTAACCGTTTTTTTTTGGCAAAAACCGATTATTCATAACCTGTCAATAATGTTGGATCGAAAAAAATCATGGATATTTTTACTATCGCAGCGGACAGTTTGCAATAATTTACCATGTTTTATTTATTTAGCAAGATACAAAAAACAATTATTGAAAAAATAGCGTTTTTAATGGTTTTTTGTTCATAACTTATTAGTGAATTCGCCAATTTTAACGCGCGACTTCTCATTCGACGAGGATTTTTCAGATTTAAAAATGGGCGGAATACCAATTCTTCCTAACACTATCCAATCGAGCCAGAGAGAAAAGACGATTTTGCAGATATATTTGAATTATTTAAACAATGTTGCCGGAAGAATCACGGGTGGATAACGCGAGGTTTTGTTTAACACCAGTATTCAAACATATTTTGAACGTGAAATCAAGGCTGTACTTCAGTCGAAAAAATCCATCAGGCTTAAACCAGATAGCCTGGACTATCTCATCACATATCTCGTGCTTCGCACTCGAGTTTGACCCTCACATTGTATATAATTTCCATGAATGTATATTATTACAATTCATAACATGCATTGACATGAAAACATACGTCGTTTCATTTTCTCGTTAAAAAAATGCACATTCTTAAAAAAAACTTTTGTTATTAAACATTTTATTGCAACTTCTGCTGCTTTTTCAAAAACTGAATTTTCTCATTTCCAGTTTTATTTTTACGATTTAAAAAGTTACACATGTGGTCTACACTGCAGTCTGACTGATTTTAAGTTCGAAATTATATCACTCACCTCAATGATCCAGACTTTGTTAAGTGAATTTTCTATCGCATCGTGTTCTAAATCGCAGTTGTGGTGCTCTAATACATTATCTCTTAATAATTTGCAAAAATAGTCTCTGCAAGCGTCTAGGGTCGAGATTTTAGTTACAGCAATAGTCCAACGAAACTCTAATTAATGAGGAAGCGGGGGGGGGGGGGGCAACAGTGTTTAACTGTGAAATTGTTGAATAAAAAAATGTAATTTTTGGATTTTTAATTATTTTTTATGATGTCAAAATTTAAGTTTTCGATTTTGAAGAAACTGAACATGTTGCTCTGATATTCTTGTTGGACATTTTGTAAATGCTATAACTCTGCTTATTTTTGGTTTCGTGAAAAAAAGCCATTAGGATAAATTGTTCACCTTTCTGAGTACTAAATTTCGTACAAAGAATTTTCTAATTAAAAAAATGTGGTCTCAAAAATATTCAAAATGTGCTCACTTTTTGAATTTATTTCCAAACTGGCTGGCTAACGAAATTCACCTTTATTTGTAAAACCTTGCTTTTCGGATTTAGAGGACCTCAAAACGTGTACACTTGACAAAAGCTGGGCGGTCAAAATTTACACAAATCTAATACCTTCTCTGATGAGAATGTTAAAAAGTGTTTCCAATCAAATATTTAGATATAATTTAGGAAAAAAAATTTGTTACATTACTCGTTTTTTGAAATACTAAGAACACTCGTGCAAAGAATTTTTTATTTAAGAAAAAAAGGGGTCTCAAAAGTATTCCAAATGTGCTCACTTTTTGAATTTTTATCCAAATTGGCTGGCTAACGAAATTCACCTTTATCTTAGGACACTAAAATAGTGCAACAAAGGCCAATCTAATTGAATAATTTTTTTCACAAACATCGTACTCACAGACCTCGACTACACGTAGTTACTATCACTGGTAACAACGTCACCAATTTTTTTTACTGGTTTACCTCAGCCGAAATTAACGTAGCCGTTGTCTAAAGACGAATTTCACGTTTATAAATTCTTTAAAATATCAATAACTCAAAGAAACTATTGAATTCAATAAGACACGTTTTCTATTCCTAAGATTTCAAGACGAAATATAAAGTATTTTCAACAAAATAGTTGAATTTTCAATCAAATAAAAAATTTTTTTCCAATTATATAAAGACAATTATATAAAGGTTTTTCGGACAGATAAATTTTTAATAAAACAGTTACCTTTTAAAACAAAAAAGATAGATTTTTAATCAAGAAGGATGACTTTTGTACCAGAAAGGATGAATTTCTAATTCAAAAAGAATTTTTAAAAAATCAAATTTTCGAACAAAATTATGACTTTCACAATATATTTCAATTTTCCAAGAATAGTTAGGTTTCTTACCAAATACTTCAATTTTTAACCAAATAGTTCAATTTTCAGCATACAAAGGTGTATTTTCAAAAAATTGGAGAAATGTTTAAACGAAAAAGATTCAAATTCAATCAAATATTTTAATTATCAATACAAAAAGAAATTTTTTTAAAAAACGGTTACATTTTTAACAAAAAAGGTCACTTTTGAAACAAAAAAGATGACTTTTCTAGCATAAATGTTCTAGAAAACAGTAGACTTTTAAATCACTAAAAGGAATCATTTTCTAGCCAAAAAGACTATTTTTCAAACATGGAATTGTTAAATTTTCAGAGAAACAAAATAATTTCTCAACCCATTTAGTCCTAGCCGGACACATTTTCAACATTTTTTTCAATCGCTCCATACACTATCAAAACGGTCCTTAAAAAATTGAGAATAGCTATATCCGATGTAAAATATTGATATAAAAATAATAATATAATGATAATGATAATAATGATAATATAAAATATATCCAACTAAAAAATTGCATTTTTAAAAAGTTATCTTTGTTTATTTAACAAAAAACGTGTTGTTGAAAAAAAAATTTATTTTCAATATTTTCGGATTAAAAGCATCTGTGGATTTCTACGAATTGTGGATTTTTTGCGTTCATGGACCCTAAACTTCAAAATATACTAGTAGGATTAAAAAAAAACATGGCGGCACCAAATATGACGGCTTAAAATTAAAAAGTTTTGTATACAAATTTTATTATCTTGAACGTCAACAATTCTATTTCTATTTCCAGGAAAATGTATACTTGAGGTTTTTTTCAGGCCGCTCATTACGAATATGATATTAGATTTTAAAAATTCAGTAATGTCGGATCCAATAAGGTGGCCAAAAATTTTTTAAACTGTTTAATTTTCATGGAAATTTTTACTAGTGGGGTTTTCTGGTTCGCTGATTACGAATATGTTATCAGAATTTCAAAATTCAATATGGCGGATCCAATATGGCGGCTAGACATTTTTAAAATTATTGAATTTTTATGAAAATTTTTACTAAGGAAGTTTTCGGGTCGCTGGTTACGAATATGATATCAGATTTAAAAAATTCTAGTGGGCGGATCCCATACGGCGGCAAACATTTAAAAAATTTTTTAATTTTCATAAAAAAGGTTTAAAAGTGTTTTTTTTTTTGTTCGCTGATTACGAATATGTTATCAGAATTTCAAAATCCAATTTGGTGGATCCATTATGTCGGCCAATAAGTTTGAAAATTTTTTCATTTTAATGAAAGTTGTTAAAAGGGTTTTTTTGGGTCGCTGATTACCAATATGTTATCAGAATTTCGAAATGCAGGATGACGGATCCAATATAACAGACAAAAATTTTGAAAATTGTTTAATAATAATTCTTGCAGAGAATTGATTAGAGAAAACAAAAGTAGATAACAAAAATAAATTTTTAGTAGTCGCAACACAAAAAATGTGGGCATTTTCAAAAGTCTGTTACAAGAACGCAGAAAATATGTCAAGTTTGGATTGACTACACATGTACAACCTGCTTTTAAATTTATCTTCAATAAAGAAACGATTAAATTATTATTTTGCTAAAACAAATATTTAACAAAACATAAAAAAAATTTAAATAAAGAAAAATAACAAATAGAGGCTTTAGCGTAGAATTTTAAAAATCTGATAACTTATACGTTATCAGCGACCCAAAAAAACCACTAATACGAAATTTTGTGAAAATTAAGAAATTTTAAAAATTTTTGGCTGCCATATTGAATATGCTATCTTAAATTTTGAAATTCTGCTAACATATTGGTAATCAGCAACCCAAAAAAACCCTAGTAAAAATTTGCACGAAAATAAAAAAATTTTCAAAATTTTCGGCCGGCATATTGGATCCGCCATATTGAATTTTGAAAATTTGAACATCATATTCGTAATCAAAGACCAAAAAAATCCACTGGTATATATTTTCATTGAAATAGATATAAAATTGTTGGTGTTCAAAAAAATACAATATTTATACAAAAAAAATTCAATTCAAACCGCTATATTTGGTGCCGCTGTGTTTTTTTTTAAAAGCCTGCGGGTACATTTTGAAGACAAGGGTACAAGGACGCAAAAAATCCAGAAATCGTAGAAATCCACTGATGCTTTCGATCCGAGAATATTGAAAACAAACAAAAAATTTCAAAACACGTTTTTTGTTAAATAAACAACCGTAACTTTTTCATAATGCATTTTTTTCGCAATTCCGATCAGATGAATCGAAAGTTCAGACAATTTTATATCGGATAAGACTATTCTCAATTTTGTTAGTGCCGCTTTGATAGTGTATGGAGCGATTGAACAAAAAGTTGCAAATGTGTCCGGCTGGGTTACGTGACCAGATTCAACATTACCGTCACTTTTGTTATTTCCTGACTTATTTTTACGCGAAGTGCCACATCAAGATGAAAATTTGGTACACTAAATAAGAAGCACTAAGAAAAGTGGGTTTGGCCCTACATTTATATAACTATGAAAACAGTTTTTTTTTTTTGTAAATAGAAGGATGCGTTATGTTTTCATGGCTATTTATATTATTTATGAACAAGTGTTTAGGATTGGCTTTTTTCGACGAAGAAGGTTTGGATCTCGAAACAGTAAAGGTACGTGGGTTAGCGTTCGTACATGCTCAGGTTTTTATTTCAGAGTCAAAAGAAGACTTGGAAAGAATGTTAAATAAACTGAATGCAAGCAAAAGAGAGAATAGGTCTCAACATTAACGTTAATAAAACAAAAACAATGGTATTTGAAGGAAAGTGCGAAAAAACAATATGCAACAATTTATTAAATGATGAAAGAATTGAACACGTGGAAAAATTCGAATACCTTCGTAGCATATTTTCTAGGGACGGAAAGATAGATGCGGAGTTAGATAGACGAATAAAAGATCGTAAGAAGGTTATTGTTAGAGAAGGCCCCCTTATCAGAACTTAAAATATAGACATGGAGCATTCAAGAAAAGATAGAGAGCGAAACATCATCTCCCGCCATTCAAACT
Organism: Druon quercuslanigerum; assembly: GCA_010014905.2. Lineage (NCBI taxonomy): Eukaryota > Metazoa > Arthropoda > Insecta > Hymenoptera > Cynipidae > Druon > Druon quercuslanigerum. The sequence continues at coordinate 14,507 of JAAAKG020196419.1, forward strand.
CAAGCGCGCGCACCTGCCACCACTCGATCCTTTCCCACTCTGGCCAACTCTTATGCTGCACGGCACGTACGCCTCGCACGCCCCATGCGGCAGAGAGCGGAACTTCTCTCTCTCTCTCTCTCTGTAAATAACTGACGCACGGCGAAATAGCTTAGGCACTCCTAGTACTATCACGACTTGGGCGACCTGTCACTTTGCGTCAGCACAAATAAACTACGAGTCACCCTAGAGAATAATATAGTGTTTAATAAAATAAAATAAACCTTGTGATTCAAGCAAAGTCCTTTGTATATACCTTCTCCCTATGTTTATTCCTTTTTCCTCGTTTACGGGTCGGCTGGCATCCCAGCTCATCCGTTCCGCTGATACGGCTGGCATCCCAGCTGTACTCGGCTGGAGCCTAACCCTACTTTTTTTTTCTTCCTTTTTTTTTTTGACCACGAACGGGCTCCAAGCATGGAAATATTTGATCAAAACACCAGGCTGTCCTAGGATCTATGTAGCTCCCCCTACCAGCCGGAAGGAAGAACCCAAAAGCATGGCCCGAATGGACCAATTCCTGGCCAAACACAACGCCACCTTGGTCAAGAACAAATCCACGAGTGTCCGCAAGGAACAGTGACCATTATTTTACATCCTCTGTTTCTATCTTTCGAGATAGTCCTTTAAACTAGAGTGAACCAGCCTTATGTGGCCCTGGAAACGACTTTTTCTTACTCCCTCTTGCGGAGCTCCCTAGAACCAATCCCTCCTTCCCTTCCTATCTTGAGAGAAATACAGAGACGCTCCCGTATGGGCGAACTTGCGTGTGGTCAAAAAGGTCCGTGACCATTCCTCCATTACCTCTCTTTCTATCTTCCGAGAGCCCTCTCACTCTCTGCTAAGAGAACTCCATGATTATCTCTGTATTATTGTCAATAATGGCAATAATCACCGCGCAACCCAAACAAGGAGTACGGAGAAAAAAATGCGGGAATACAATTTTATTGTCTTCCGGGGCACTGGTAGCAAAAAGAGCGTAAAGAAGTCTGGTTACCTGGTTATGGTTAAAATGAAAATTTTAATCTGAACAACACACGATATAAAAAAATCAAGAAAAGAAAAAAATTTATTTTTTGAAAGCCTTACAAAATTATCATAACATTTTAAATTTTCTCGAAAAATCTAAAATTCAAATTTTGATCAAATAAAGAGTTTGGAGAAAAAATATTAAAAAATGTAAAATTTTACTTTTCCTTAAAATTATGCAAAATACAAAAAATAATAACAAGATTAATTTTTTGCACCGATAAAAATTTACAAATTTCTCATTAATCCGTTTTTAATAGGACGCGCAGTTTTTGTTTTATCAATAAAAAAAATATATTAAAAATAAAAAAATTTAATTAATGGACAAAGGACGCAAGCCATGAAAAAATAAATAAACAAAATTTGTTCATCGAAAAAAGAGCCGCAAATTTGTTATTAACCGTTTTTAATGCAGCAGGCAGTTTTTTTTTAATAGTAAAAAATAACATTAAAAATAAAAAAATTAAATTTTTGGAAAACGTCCCAAGGTACGAAAATAATTTTTAGATAGAAATTTTTCAGTCATTATTTCAGTTTTATTCATAAAAACAACATTAAAAATAAAAAAATAATTTTCTAGACAAACGACACAAGCTACGAAGAAATATGAATGGACAAACATTATGTAACAAAAAAGATCTAAAGTTTTTTTATAAACACTTTTTTTATAGGATGCGTAGTTTTTGTTTCAATCGCAAAAAATATATTTCTTTAATTATGAAAAAGAACAAAAGGTAATAAAAACATTAATAGGCAAAAGTTGTTTACTGAAAAGAAAAAAATTTTTTGCTCATTATCTTTTGGTAGGATTCGTATTTCTTTAAATCGTAAAAAAGCATCACAAATAAACAACTTAATTTTTTGCGAAAACGACGCAGAGTGCAATAAAATATTAATTAAAAAAATTGTTTCCTATGGGATAAAAAATAAAATCATCAAAATAAATGTATTGAAAAAGCAAAACTTTGTTAAATTTTTAAATTATATCAACAGTCGAAAAAAAGGAGAAACAATTAAGAGTCTTGTTCTAAAATGTTGGTTAAGCTACGTCGCAAACTTCCGTCAAATTGATCGACCACTTTCCAAACATGACAACTTTTAACCAAACCTATACCTTTGAAATACTTTCTTTTTAAAATTTCCAAGTTTTACTGCTTGGAAACCACTTTAAATTATAATTACAATTTGTTATTATGTATTTGATCGATTACTTCTTCTTTATTTCTCGTGTGTTTACGTACATCTATTCAGTTTAACTCAGCTCTATTAATCGATAAAAAGCGGAGAGTTTCACTTTTAAAACAATTGAAACCAATCAGATTATCTGTGGATCGTACTCAGATGCAAAGCGCACAGTACCAGCAAATGAGGAAGATTCAATAACAACAGATTGGCAAAGGACCAAATAAATTTAAAGTTGTCCTAAAAGAACGGCGTTCCCGCAATAACGAAGATCAAGGTGACAACATCAACAACAACATTCCTGAGTATATTATATATATTTCCCCATCTTTCCCTATTTAAAGTGGGGTTCTGATGTTATCCCTATCAGAATATCTACTCTAGAAAAAACTGGTTGGGTCCCAATTCAATTTTTGTCTGATTTTTTATTTTTATTTTTAATTAAAGTTTATTAAATTCTGAAGAGATTAACGGTCTGAACTTTTGACTCTTCTACTTGTTTATTAATAATTTTTGACTCAAAGTAAGTAAAACTGAAATTTTTTACATTAAAATTTTTTACGCTTTAATTACTGATTAAATGAACTTTATATTGTATTAAATGAATGTTTAGGGACTCATAGAATACAAAATAATTTGCCTATCAGTCCATTTATTTGTTGTAAGAATGATGTATAATTACAAAAATAATTTAAAAGTTCATAATAATTATTATTACAAACTATTGTTACAACGAAATATTAAAATTTCTGATTTTTTAAAATTATAATTGCCTTCAATCACCAGAACGACTTCAGGTATTTCTTTAAATCATAAATATTAATTAATATTTGATAAAATATAACAATTTACATTTTTATAAACAAATTAGATAAAAATATTCAAAATTTTGGCCCTTTAGCATAGAAATTTTTTTGTTATTGCGCTGGAAATGTTTGAAACTATTGGATGAATAACTGAGTCACAAAAATATTAGGAAAGCTAAAATTTACAATCAATAGAAATAATTCTCGAGATAAAATATTCAAATTTAAGGTGTTATCAAATTTTAATTTTCTTTAATCGCTATAATGGCTACTGATATTCCTAAAAAATGAATCTTTTATAAAATTTCGTAAAATATAACAGCTTAAATCTTTATAAACAATTTAGATAAACAAGTTCCAAATTTTATTAATTTCACGTAGAAAAAAATGTGGTTCCTTCAAATGAATTATTTAGGAATATAATTCTTTTCCGTGGCCATGGTATTCAGAGCTATGTTTTTTTAAATAACTTTTACTTGTTTCAATATTCCCTTTCAGAAATATGTGCATTGGACGAAGAATTTGTTTTTTTTAAACTGTTTATAAAGTTTTAAGTTGTTATATTTTACTAAATATTATAAAAGATTTGTTTTTTAGGTATATCAGTAGTCATTCTAGCGATTTAAGAAAATTAAAATTTGATAAAACCTTAAATTTGAATATTTTATCACAAGAATTATGTATAACAATTGTTACTGTTAACTTTTCTAATATTTTTGGGACTAGCAGTCATTCATTCAATAGCTTAAAACACTTCCACGGCAGGAACAAAAAAGTTTTTTATGCGAAAGGGCCAACATTTTAAACTTGTTTATCTAATTTGTTTATAAAAATTTTAATTGTTATATTTTATCAAATATTATTGAATATTTATTATTTTAAGAAATACCTAAAGTTGTTATGGCGATTGAAGGAAATTATAATTTGAAAAAATCTGAAAGTTTAATATGTTGCCATAAGAATTGTTTATAACAATGATTATTATAAACTTTTACATTATTTCTGTACTTATATATGATTTCTGCATAATTATGAAGCACTTTTAGTAAACAGAAAATTTTTTTACCGATAATAAAACTATTTGCTATTTTTTCATAAATTTTGTTTATAACAAATAAATGGACTAATGAGCAAATTATTTGTATTCCATGATTCCCTAAACATTCATTTAAGACAATATAAAGTTCACCTACTCAGTTATTAAAGCGTAAAAATTGTTATGTAAAAAATTTCCGTTTTTCCATACTTAAAATTATTAATAAACAAGTAGAAGAGACAAAAATCCAGAGCTTCAATCTCTTCAGAACTTAATTAACTTTAATTTAAGAGAAAAAATTAAAAATCGGACAAAAATTAAAGGCTCTGGAGATTTTTGAACGAAAAAAGTGCATCTCCTCCCACTGTGTGCCCCTGTGTCCCACAGAAAATGTCCCCTTTCTGGAACGTGTACCTGTTATGGCGTGAAGCTTGGATCCAAGTGTAAAAATGTATTAAAATCATCAATAAATATTAAGCAGTTATATATTTATTAAATTAACATGAGCATTTCGAAAATATAATAGACTTATTATTTATTTATAAAATCCAGCGTTCAAAAATTAAATCAAATGGTGTAAATTTATTCTATTTAAAAAATGATAATTTTCAAACAAAAACCAAAAAGTTCCTCTCAGTTTAACAATTATCAGATAAATATCAGTAACTAAATTTTAGAATAAATGAAATAAGAACTTAATCCCTTGTTACTTTCAATCTTAGAACTTTTATTTGTTTTTTTCATACGCAATAATTACAATAGAATTAAAGAATTTAACATAGTATAAGTATTTAAATCTATGACTTGTATGCATGATAAATGTGTATTTCAGTAAATAAATCAGTTTTATACTAAATAATAAAAAGAAATTTTCAAACAAAATTAACTGGAATAGATGTATTTTAAACTATAAAGATGAATTTTTCAGCAAATAGATTAATCTCTGAAAAAGACAAATTTTCAACTAAAAAAGGTAAATTGTCAATCAAAAATTTTTTCAGTTTTTTTCAGTTAGAAATTATAAAATATTTAATTTTTATAGTTACATTTTCAGTTAAAAAATAATAATATAAAAAAAAAACAATTTATTAATACTAAATAAATTATCCAAAAAATAAATTACACTTTGAAATAAATTTTTGAATTTCCAAGTATAAGAATGAATCTTCTACTTGAAAGGTTGAGTTTTAAACTGAAAATATAAAATATGAGTTTAGAAAATCAGTTTCCGACACAAAGCAATGTTAATACACGATGAATTTTTCATTAAAATTATAAATATTTAACTGAAGTTTTTGAGTTTTCAAGCAAAAGGTTAAAATTTTTAACAAAAGTTTATATTGTACCCAAACATAGGATTTTTAAACAAAATATATCAATTTTCAACTGAAAAAGATAAATTCTTAACCAAAAATTGAATAGTTGAAATTTCGGTTAAGAAAATTAATATTCTATCAAAGAGATAGATTTTTCCCTGAAATGATGTACTGGTTAAGACAATGAGATTTTCAGTGAAAAAATTTTAAACAAATAAAATTGAAAACTTAAATTTCCATTAAAAAAAAATTAATTTGCAACACAAAAAATAAAATTTTTCGACCATAGTTATAAATGTACAACTAAAATTATAAATATTTAAGTCGAATACTTGAATTTTTAATAACAATCATGAATTTTTAAAAAAAAAGATTAATTTTTACAAACAGGACCAATTCTTAATTAAAAAAGGTCATTTTAGAACAAAAAATTTAATAGTTAAATTTTTAGTTAAAAACTTAATGCTAAACCAAAGAAATGCATTTTAAACTAAAACTATGTATTATTTAATTGGAGTAATTACGTTTCCTGCCTGAAAAGTTTAATTTTTATCAAAAACGTTTTAACAATATAGTTGAATTTTCAACTAAAAAATATTAATTTTCAAACAAAAAAAGATTTTGAACTAAAATGATGCATACTTAACTGGAATTTTTTAACTTTTTACCAAGAAGGTGAATTTTCAGATAAAAAAATAATTCATTAACCAAAATAAAATAGTTAAATTTTTTAGTTTAATATTGCTAACTTATATTTTTTTAAACAAACACGTGAAAAATATACAATAAAAGTAGGAAACTGGATTTAAATTAATTACATAAATAAAAATGAATGGATTGCGGCCTGAAATGTCATCTATTGGTTTCTTTGTTTTCTTTCAGCAAGGCTCGTCACTTTTCGCTGGTTAGTCATATTGTAGATGGAAATGTCAGGAAATACTGTAAATACATCCTATGCAAATTTTGTTAATGCTTTTAAATACCAATAAATGAATTTTTTCTTTTCAATTATAAAAAAAATGTTTTTAATTGCCGATGAAATTTTTATATAAGTCTCTGAATAATTCTTTTTTTCTGTCACTATTTCTAGGGCGCTTGATGAGGGCATTCCATAATACGGCCCGTTACCTTATTCCACCTGCTTTGTCACCTGATACATTAAAATCTTTCGTCCATTATTCACTGGTCCTATTTAGAAAACGTCACCTCTGTTGATTTAGCGTGTACAAAATTTTATGAGTAATTGAATACACTGCTAGAGACTCATGATCCTAAATTTAAATCTAACCTTGCCAATAAAGAAATACAGTCAAATCTGGATTTAGTGCCGATTTTGGCGCTGACCTTGAAAATAAATCCAGAATCTCGGAACTATTTTGTCTCCTTCCTGCTTTGCACCTAAAGAGCTCATGAATTGAATACTAAGTTAAATCTGATATTGTAATGCGAGATAATTCTACATCTTTTTAGTTAAATGTGATACAAACAATAAAATAGTCTCGGAAAGGACTGAAACTTTAATTGACAAAAGGCATGCACACGGAAAATGTAAAGGTCAAGTTTCAGGCGACAAATAGAGATTGGGTGTATGGAATGCTAAGAGGTTGAATGATTTCAAAAGAAATACGAGAAACTGTGTACGTAAGAAAACTAGACATTCTATGTGTACCTGAAACAAAGAAAAAGGGTTTGAAAAGTATGGACATAGAAAAAAAATTGTTAAAAGGCGAATTTAAAATATGGTCAGGAGTCTCATTTTGAATAAAAGAGTGAAGCAGCATCTCGGAGATCATGATTTCGTATCTCCCAGATTGCTGTGGGCTAGAATGAAATCAAGAATCAGAAGACTATTTATCATAGCATGTTACGCGCCAGTTGATAGTGATCCCAGAGAAGTAAAAGACGCCTTCTGGGTCAATTTAAATGATCCGATGAATATCTGCGATCATGGTGAAACAATAATTCTGCTAGAAGATATGAATGGACGGGTTGGCATCCAAAATCAGGTTACCGAAATAATACTAGGTAATTTTGGGGATCCAAGAACAAACTCTAATGGAGATAAATTAGTTGGCTTATGCTTATGCTTAGAAAAGGGTCTGTTTATTCCAAAAACTTGGTTTAGGAATAAAATAAAACACATGTAGATCTGGTCTAAAGGAAATAGCCACATTATCATTGACTTTGTTGTTGCAGATTAAAGACTAAGAGAGCTAGTCAAAAATATAAGGGTCGTCAAGGGTTCTGAATGCTATACCGATCATTACCTTGTGATCTCCAAAATCAACTTAGGTCGGGGACAAAGAAAAAAGAGAACCAAGAAAGCAAAAAAACGCGAATCAAAATTGAGAACCTACAGAAACCGGAGGTGCGTATAGATTTCCAAAATAAGATAATCGAAAGCATAGGTATGGCAACTCAGGAAGCGCTTATACGGAATAAAAATATAGAAGGCGCATGGACTACGTTCTGGGTTATCATTGTTAGAAGTGCGATCAAAGTGTGTGGTACCGCGGTTGTAGGAAGAATGTCTGGTGATGCATAGTGGAATGATGAAATTGCGGCTGCCCAAAAAACAAAGAAAGAAGCGCCCAGGAGAACGTTGAACATTACAGGTCTTAGCGATGAGGAAATAAATAGACATATAAATGATTACAGACGCAAAAAGAGGAAACTCAAGCGCTTAATTAGAGAAAGCAAAAATAAAATTATAGCAGAAGAAGAGAAGAAAATACAAAACGACTTTCAAGGATGCAAGAAATCACATTATAAAGCAATTAGGAAATATAAAAGTACAGAATTTGTCAACGTGAGAAATGGCAAAGGGGAAATGCAATATGAGGCAGGCGGGGCTAGTGACGCTTTCAAAGACCATCTTAGGGAACAATCCGGAAATGAAGCTATATGACACCACACATAGACTGTGCGAACTAATAAATCTATGAATCAAAGTAGAAGAAGTCTTAGGTGATTGGAAAAAAGCGATTATCGTGCCAATATACAAAAAAAAGAGAGATAAAAGCGACTGCAGTAATTACAGAGGAATCAGCTTATTAAGTACCTTAAGTAACATATATTCAAAGATATTTATTCGTAGGGTAATGAAAATAACAGAAGAAAAGATTTGAGAAGTTCAAAGTGGGTTTACGCCAGGAAGGTCATGTAACGATCAAATATTTAGCTTAAGGCAAATCACAGAAAAAAGTTTGAGAGTGGACAAAAAAGTTTTCTGTGCATTTGTTGGCCTAGAGAAAGCTTTCGACAAGGTAGATAGAAGTAAACTTTGGGAAGTCCTGAAAGAGTACGGTGGAAATGGATGGCTTCTACAAGCTATAAGAACAATACATATGGATGGCAAAGCGAGTGTAAGGGTAAATAAGAAATTGAGTGACTCGTTTGATATTATACAAGACGTTATACAAGGATGCGTCATGTCTTCATGGCTATTTATATTATTTATGCACAAGTGTTTATTGGCTCTTTTCGACGAAGAAGGTGTGGATCTCGAAACAGTAAGGGTACTTGGGTTAGCGTTCGCAGATGATTAGGTTGTCATGGCAGAATCTATCAAAATTAACGTAAATAAAACAAAAACTATGGTGTTTGAAAGAAAGAGTGAGAAAACAATATGCAACATTGTATTAAATGATGAGAGAATGGAACAAGTTAATAAATTCGTGAACTAGGGACTAGTAGCTTCTTTTGTAGGGGCGGAAAGATAGGTGAGGGGTTAGAGAGACGCATAAACGAAGGTAAGAAGGTTATTGGCAGAGCAGCCCCCCTTATAAGAAGTAAAAATATATCTAATAAGGCTAAAATGGAAATACATAATTCCATATTTGTACCAACTGTACTATAGGGCAGCGAGAGGTGGACATATTAAGAAAAAGATAAGAGTAAAATTAACACGATCGTCATGAGATTCCTGCGCATAATATGCGGGAAAACTCTGATGGACAAAGTAAGTGACGAGATACTCCCTAAAGAATGTGGTTCGGAAGACATGCTAGTTGAGACATGGGAAAGAAATCAGTTAAGATGGCTCGGGCATGTTGAGAGAATGAAGGATGGACGACTAACGAAACAAGTATATCAAGGTAAAGTAAATGGCAGCGTGCCC
>JAAAKG020196430.1:3131-24033 GCA_010014905.2 Druon quercuslanigerum
AAACAAAAAGAAGAATTTTTGAGAAATGCTTTCAAATTTGAACAAAGTAGTTTTATTTTCAACCAAAAAGATGAATTCATTACTAAATGGATAAATAGTTCATTGCGATACTTAAATTTTTAAGCAACAAAAATGGATTATTAAACACGACGATTAATTTCCAAGCAGAAAAATTAATTTTTTAGCAAGACGATTTTTAAATTAAATATATGAATTTTTAACAAAAAAGTTGAATTTTGAATTAAAGAAGACCCAATTTTAACTAAACAGTTAAATTTTCAACCAAACTAATAAATTTTCAAATAAAATGATCAATATTTATCTCAAATAAATGAATTTTAAACAAAAAGATGAATTTTTCAGAAAAGATTCCAATTTTGAACAAACTAATTTTATTTTTAACAAACACGGTGAATTTTCTACCATTTCAGACCATGTAGGCAAAAAAATTAATGTCAAAATTATAAATACACGAATTTTCAACCAAATATTCGCATTATCAAATACAAATAAAACCAATTTATAAACAAATAGTTTAATTTCAAACAAAAAAGATCTATTTTCTAACAAAAATGGTATAGAAGCATCTTTTTATCAACGGAGATGAATTTTAAATTTAAAAGATAAATTGTTTACATTTTTATCAAAAAAGTTTAATTTTTCACAAAAAACTGGAACAAGTAAAGTGAATTTTCAACTAAAATGATAAATCTCAAACTAAAAAAAATTCCCATTTAACGAAATGAATGAACTTTAAACTAAAAATATAAATTTTTAACCAAAAATAAATGACTTGAATTTTCAGTTAGTAAAATAAATTTTCAGCCAAAAAAGGAACAAATTTTAACCACAGAAAGTAATTTTCAATCAAAAGGATGAAGTTTCAAATAATGAGATTATTCCTCTACTAAAAAAGACGTTCAACAAAAAAAAGAATATATAAATTTTTAATAAAAAACTTAATTTTATATAAAAACAAAGTATATTTTTAACCAAAGAGATTAAATTTCTATCAAAAAGGATAAATTTTCGACAAAAAATGGACTAGTTACATTTTCAGTTAAAACAATAAATTCTAAATTAGAAAAAAAATCATTTTCAACTAAATAGATCAATTTTGAACCAATAAGATGAATTTCTACCAAAATATATCAATTTTCAACAAAGTAAATAAATTTTAATCAAATATTTGAATTTTAAATCAAAAAGATGAATTAATCGCCAAAAAGATTAAATATTCTCCCACGATCTTTAAAGATAAATTTTGAACTAAAAAAAAGGTTTGTTAACTAAAATGATGATTCATCAACCAAATTAGTGAAATGTTAACAAATTACTTCCACGTCTAACTAAATAGTTGAATTTTTAACAAAAAATGATGAATTCTCAATGAAAAACGTGATATTTGATATTTTAAATGAAAAGGATTTTAATTTTATACCAAAAATAGTTGAATTCAAACAAAAAAAGATTAATTTTTAACAAAATAGTTTGAATCATCAACCAAAAGAGATTAAATTTTAACAAACTATTTTTTTTCCTAAAAGAAAGGTTTTTAATTAAAAATAAAATTATTAAATTTGCAATTAAAAAAATTAATTTTCAATATAGATCAATAACATCAATAACAATAAATAAATTATCAAACAAAATAAAATAATTTAGAAACTAAAACTAGAATGGATCAATTTGCAATTAGAAAAGTAAAGGTGAAACAAAAAATATGAGTTTTCAGGAAAATTAATTTATTTTTCAAATAAAAATATATATTTTCAAGCAAAAATGGAATAGTTCAGTTAAAAAAAATATTTTTAAACTAAGAAGAAACGAATTTTCAAACAAAGAAATTAATGCTTAATAACGTTGATGAATTTTCAACCAAAAATATGAATTTTTGACCAAATAGTGGAATTTTCAACCCAAAAGATGATTTTTCTACAGAAAAAAATAGAATAGTTCAACTTTCTTCGAAGCAGAACATTTTTTTACGAAAAAAAGGATAAACAAAAGAATTTTTAACCAAATATTTAATATATCGACCTTAAAAGATAAATTTGGAACCAAACATGTGCAAGTTACATTTTCCGTTAAAAATATTAATTTTCAACTAAAAAAGCTGATTTACAAACCAAAACTAGAATAGATCAATTTGCAATTAGAAAAGTAAAGCTTAAACAAAAAATATGAGTTTTCAGCAAAATTAATCAATTTTTAACTAAAAAAAAAATTGTAACCAAGAAACGAGTTTTCAACCAAGGAAATTAATTTTTAATCACGTTGATAAATTTTCAAAATATGAATTTTTGACCAAAAATTGCAATTTTCAACCCAAAAGATGAATTTTCTACAGAAAACAAAAAATAAAATAGTTCAATTTTCCACGAAGCACAACAATTTTTTAACGAAAAAGATTACATAAAAAAGTTAAATTTTTCACAAAAAATAGAATACTTAAAATGAATTTTCAACTAAAATGATAAATATTTTTCAACTATAAAGATAACTTTTCTACCAAAAATAAAATAATTATATTTTCAGTTAGTAAAATAAATTTTCAACCAAAAAAAGAACAAATTTTCAAAAAATAGTTGCATTTTCACCAAAACCAGATAAATGTTCAACTAAAAATGTAATAATTAAATTTGCAATAAAAAACTTAATTTTCACTGAAAACAACGTAAATTTTGAACGAAATAGTATTATTTTAACCAATAAGATTACATTTCTAGCAAAAAAGATAAATTTTTCACAAAAAATGGAAGTTACATTTGCAATTTAAAAAATAAATTCTAAATTAGAAAAAATAATCTTCCACCAAATAGATTAATTTTCAACCAAATATTTTAAGTTTAAACGAATTTTAAACCAATAAGATGAATGTCGCCAAGAAGATTAAATATTCTCCCAAGAAATTCTAATTTTCGATTAAACATAAGAATTTTTAACCAAATATTTAAATTTTGAACAAAAAAAAGATTTGTCAACTAAAATGATAACTCATCAACCGAATTAATGAATATTTAACAAAATAGTTCTACTTCCAACCAAATAGTTGAATTTTTAACAAAAAATTATGAATTCTCAATGAAAAACATGATGATTAATATTTCAACCAAAAGCGATTTTAATTTTATAACAAAAATAGATGAATTTTCAACAAAATAGTTTGAATTCTTAACCAAAAGAGATTAAATTTCCACCAAATAGTTGCGATTAGTAACCATAATAAGCAAATTAACTTCAACTTTAGATTTTCGAAAATTCCGTTACTCTATCAGATTTTCCCTGAACATTCCCTGACTTTTTCTGGAATTACCTGATCTGTAACAACTCTCTAATTTAAAAAAAGTATAGGATTATTTAACTCGAGAATATTTTTGTAAAAATATATGCAGTAATTATGATATATATATTTTTGTTAAACAATAGACAATACCTCTATCATCATGTTCTTGCAATCGAGGGGCTCCATTTGTCTGTATTAGGCTTCCTTTCAGATTTCTGATCGGGAGAATTTTGGCAACTCTTGTTAATGGATCCAGCTGCACCACTATTCCTTCAGAAATAATATTGTCAGATTTGACAGGACCTATGTAAAATCACATTTGAGTTAGAAATATATTATCATAATGTATATGTTAATATAATAGATATTATTAAAAAATAACACGTATATAAAATAACGTAATTATAATTTTAAAATGAAACAGTACATGCCTTTTTTTACTTTCCCTTTCACCTGTAAGACTGTATCTCCAAATATAGTCGGTACGGCATCATACTTTAATTTTTTTTTTCCATCCACACGAATTTTTTCCCACATGTCAGGTTCGAAATGGTACTGAAAACAAAACAAAACTTTTTTATACATATAAAATGTATTATAGTTTTCTGAAATTCATTAGGCATATTTAAAGCCCAAAAATTAGGAAAATATTTCAACCAATTACTGAAAAAGTCTCGCTCAAACTGTAGAAGTACGCGAAAGAATACAGATTGTTTAATAACCCATTTTTAACATAAATATACAGTTATAGAGTAAAAACATACCTCACATAAAACTGATTTGTCACGTGGGACAAAGTTTTCATCCATTCCGCCAAGTGTAATGCAATTTTCTACCCACATATCTCTCCGGTGTGGTTGCCTTGGAAAAACGTTCACTTTGACGCCCTTTCTGGAGCTGTTTCTGCATCCTAATGCAGCACAACTGGCCATTGTCACTTTCACAACGTAGGGATATCTATTTGGAAATTTTGATTGAAAATAATTTTCATACGTACAGTACGTTTTGAGGTTAACTTCACTTTTCAGAACTTGCACACCAACTTGAATAATGTTTCCATCAAGTGCTTGAATATTTACTTTGATTTAACTATACAAAATAATTAATATCTATTTACCGGACGAGTCTGCATATACTAATTGCATAAAATGCTTTAAAAACAATCGTGAACCAAACTGTTTACATCAATCATCCCTATGCGTTGACCGTGTAGGTGTCAGTGTGCTCCCAATTTTGGGAACTTTTTGAACTGCGCTTGCGTCGCGCCGGCACTCCGATTGGTTACTGTTAGCGCGCGCATTTATATCATATAAATATTCAGATTTAATATTTATGGTAAATAATGATTGAGAAATGCATCAAAAGTAATTTGTTAACCCTAAAATGGAATTTTGGTGTGACAGATAAAATATAATTCGATTTTATTTAAAAAGACGTTATGAATTCTGAGTTAAGAGAAAGAAAAAATATGTCTTCTTTTATCATAATGTTTCTAAATTCTGTTTCTAAATTTATTTTTTTTATGCCCGAGAATGTGACTTAAAAGAAAATCTCTAAAATTATCAAAACTAAATTTAGAATATTGTTTTTCTGAATTCAGAAATAATAAAGTTTTTGACAATAAAATCACACTAGGTAGAGTAGATTTTCTCAGCATGCGAGCCAGTGAACCAGAGTTGGCGCTCCGAGCAGGAGAGCTGACATTTGTATCACAGTGCATGGGAGAAAAGCCAAAAATAATTTTTATATATAAATGATATAAATGTGTAAATCCTCAATTATCAATATTTATTTTTAAAAATAATTATAATTAAAATAAAATCATTAATAATATAGTACGGTTATTATTACTTCAGGGTGGTCGTTTTAAACTAAGAAAAAATTCCCAGTTATTTCCTGCTTTTTCCAGATTTACAAACAAATGTTTCGAACTCTTGAAACTAACATTTTATTCATTTAAAAATTATAAAAACTGCATTTAAATACTCAAAGTAAAATTCTTTCAAATTCTAAGCTTTTAAAATTAAAGGCGAAAATGTTTTGAATTTGAACGCTCAATAAATAAATAATTGTTAAGCATTTATAAATTATGCATTTAAAAGGTTTAAAAAGATATGTAATTCAATGTTATCATTTTCAGTTATATAAATCGAAGAAGGAATCAATAAATTAATAGATTTTCAAAATTATATATTTTTGAGCAATTTTTAGTGAGAAACATTAAAAATTGAGATATTACATTTTCTTAACTGAAAACTTTTTAAATCAGAAGTATCATTATTTTAATTTACAGTCCTTCCAAATTAATAATTTTTTAATTGTTATTCATACATCAAATTTGTTTTGAAATCTATTTTAAATATTCTCTTAGAATTATCATTTAAATCATCTTGAAACCTCTCGAAAAAATTGAGGAACTTAAAAAATGTATTTCACAATGTTATAAAATCTTCATTTTGTTTTAAATTGTTAGAAATATTCTCAAATGATTCTAATTTTGTAACACTTTGATTGAATCCTGGAAAATTAAGAAAAAATCACTTAAAATGTCCCAATTTATTTTTGGACAATTGTGGATGTCTTTTGAAATCTTTTTAATATTCTTTAAAAATTAATTTTCAAAATAAAAAGTCATTTAAAGTTTTTCCAGGAAAATTAAGACAATTTTTTAAATATCTTTAAACTTTGTAAAATCTTTAAAAAACTTAAAAACATTATTTTGAAATCTTCAGAAATCTATGTTTTATTATGATAATTTTTTTAGATCTTCTCAAACTTGAAATTATGTTTGAATCTTCAAAACGTCTAAATACGTATATCTTAATCTTCCTCGAATTTTTCCCAAAACAATAATTGTTTAGCTGTTATTTATACAAAAAATCAACAATTTCACTTAAAATACAAAAATTAAGACAGCTATTAAATTATAACGTATGAAGTTTAAATTTAGCCCTCTAAAATTTTATTTAATTTATATTTTGTTAATTTATATAAAACAGTCGAACCTTGCTAAATATTAAAAGCAATCTTTTTTTTCATTTCAAATTTCTTAATTAAATGGGTTAAAAATTGAATATCCAGATCTTTTGGTACGGGAGAAATATTATCATTTACTTCATTATTCTCGTTGTGTGAGTTTCAAGACACTTATATCCCATGGTTTTAATACTTATTATTTTGCACTCACTTTATAAAAAGTATAAAATCTTTAGTGAACTAAAAATTCTTCGACTTCTTTTTATTAAGTTCTCTAATAAAATTAATTTATTTAATTATTTGCAAGCTTCGCCCATGCAACTTAATACAAATGTCAGCCGTCCTGATTGGGGCGCCAACTGTCGGACTAGTTCATCGGCAAGTTGGGGCGATGCATAGGGCTGACATCAATGTATACTTATCACTCCGCGCTTCCGCTGCAAGCTATACGGAGTAAGAGGAGGAAGAAAATTTAAAATGGCGGAGCTAATCAGCGAGTAGTACTAGCCCTCTGCATCGCCCCCACTCTAGCGCTGTTTAACTAAATCCAATAGATGGTGCTCAGATCAGGTAGGCCTGTTTTGGCATTGTTATGTATTGGCAAAAACGTTAAATTTCCTATTGACTGTGATTTCTATGAGGAAAATGTGTAAAATTGGCCATTGAAATGATTATAACTTGTAGCCAAATAAATTAATAACTGTGCTGAATGTTTTTTTTAAATTTATACTAGTGCGAAATCATGGGATTAAAATGTGTAGCTCCGGACTGTACGTCAAACTCTAACAGCAAATAGCTTACTTTTCAACCAACAAAGTTAATTTTTAATTAAAAAGATGTTTAAATTGTTTTCAAAAATTCGCGTTGCATGTCAAAAATTTCTTTTACCAAAGGAAATTTTATTTCTTTACCGAAACACTCTGTCCTAAAATAAAAATGATTATTATTTTCACTCATATGTTCTGCAACTTTATATACAATAAAATTACTTTTTTAAATTTACCAAAATTATATATAAATATATATTTTTTATAGAGTGGAAATGTCTAGATGAATAATTAAAAAGTATATTATAAGGCTAACTATTATTATAACTCATGTTATATTATCAATCTATGTTTGAAATTTGCAACAATTACAATTGTTTATGAAATTAATTAATTACATTAGCAAAATAAGCATTAAAAAAAATTAAATTTTTCCATGCATTTTTGGATTACTAGTTGCAGCTGCTCTTACTGTTATTGAAAACTTTGTTCTTCCTTTTCTATTCATAAAATGTATCAACTTTTTAAATTAATTGAAGTATTTTTGCTATACATTACAATGCAAAAACAGGCCTACCTGACCGGGGCGCCATTTATTGGATTTATTTAAACTACGATACCCTTCGGGATACTATAAAATACCAACTATCCCATACACATACACGGGCGGTGCATAGGACTAAGCTCCGGAGTACTTAAAAAATTTCAAATGCGTGAAAAATGAGAGGGTTGCTGCTAAAATACGCATTTTACCTCATGGAAAGAAAATGGAAGATGAGTACGAGGAATCGGAATCCCACCCCTGCTTCGAATTCTCTAATCTTTTTGCACTATCAGTCAGGGTTGCACGGTTACGCGTCACTCGAAGTTTTATACGTATAAAACGTAATTTACGTATTATACGTGAAAAACATGTAATAAATGTAACAAAATGGCGGAGTGGGGGAAAAGAGCATAATATAACCTCACTTTTTACGGAATGCAGATTAAATGAATTGTTTTTTATAAAATTTAAGAAAGGAGTAAATAAAAGTTGGAAGTGCAAAAGGACAAAAAATTTGTAAAAATATTTTTAAAAATACTAGCTACGACCGTTTTTTAGCTTATAGGTATGTAAATATTTTAATTCTTTGTTAATATAAATGATTGCATTGAATTTTTTAAATCTTTTGACATCGTATTTCTTTTAACTTAAGAAACCTCTGCATGTCAAAAGGTAACGGACAGTCACCATCTTGAAAACGTAAATTACATGCAAATAACTAGGTACGTCAATTTTCTAACGTAAATTACGTACACAACCCTGCCGTCATTGCGCTGATTTGAAATGATAAAATATGCAAATAAATCAATCAAACCTTTTTGGTTTATGAGAAATCTAATTGGTTAAGGTACCCGACAGGTGTTGATATACCTTTCCGGCTGCGGGCAAATTTTTTTTTTGTCTTACAAGAGTGAGACAAATGAAGGGCACTTTTTGTCCAAATTTTTGCCGTCAACCTCTCTCTCACTATCATTGAACAGAAAGTAAACTTGTCCACATTCGGGATGGTATGTAAGCACCGGTATGTATTCCATTGAATTGAAAATAGATTCTTTATTTTTAAAAAATCAAATCAAATCAGCGCGCCAGTAATAGCCAATCCACTTATAGAAGCGACGCATGCACACTGCCTCCTGTCTAGCGAGAAACTTGCGCTAACGGGTAACCTCTATTTTTAAGGATCATGGTGACCAGTGGCATGAAAACTATAAGAGGCGTAACTGCGATAAAAGTTATCATTCACGTCAAACTTAGGATACGTCACTAGAATCAGACTGTATGAACGAGTTGTCAATATTATATAGGCTACGAAACAAGTGACAGCTTTTATCATACAGTCATCGAATTTACCATTATAAAATATAATGGAGTCGTATGAGAGCGTGCTGCTTGTCAAATCTGAAGTTTTTGTATTCAAAATACCGCCAAGGGCTACAAATAGGGGTTATCGGTAAGCATAATCTATCATGTTTTATCCAAGTTCTCTTTTTCTAGATATTCAAAAAACAACATTGTTTTGCCCTCGCATTGTCTTCCTCCCTAAACTATTTTTCATTTGTCAAATATGTATATTCAATTCCGTACATGTAAATAGTTTCAGATTAGAATTTATAACCATGTTGCCACCATTATGCACATTGTGCTTGCACAAGCGTATATTTTTTTGCACTCAATATCAATACCGTTATTCCTTACGAGACGAGTATCCTGGAAACTCGTGTTTTAACTTTAATGGAATTAGTTTTAGCCGAATTGATTCAGCACAATTAATGTAATGTCAATACTTTGGAAGGCACATAACATTCTTTTTGTCAAAAATCTCGAAAATAAGTTGCGTTTTGAAGTTTTCCCAAATTTTCTATTTATTAATTTACAGTGCAGCCGACTGGAATTTACAAGAACCGTCGTGGACAGGGCGCATGCGGCTAGTGTCTCAAGGTGATTCAGTTACCTTAAAGCTCGAAGATAAAATTACGGGACAATTATTTGCAAAATGTCCGATCGAAACGTACCCTGGAGTGGCAGTTGAGGCTGTAACCGATTCCTCGCGATACTTTGTTTTAAGAATTCAGGATGACAATGGCCGGACAGCATTTATTGGTGTCGGCTTCCTGGATCGATCGGATAGTTTTGATCTTAATGTAGCGCTTCAGGATCACTTCAAATGGTTGAAAAACAGGGATCAAATTGAGAAGGAAAAAGAAAAGCCAAAGCAGGAACTCGATCTCAGATTTAAGGAAGGAGAAACTATTAAAATAAACATGAAAATCACGGTGAGCAATGCTAGAAAATACTTCCGAATCTCATACTCTTTCCTTCCCCTTTTTGTGGGGTAAAATACGAATTGAATTAATAGAACCCAATAATAAAATCCAACTATTTTCATTTATTGTTCATTGTTTTTAATTGAAAAGTCTACTGTTATATTTTTTGTTGAAAATGCATCCTTTTTTATTATAAATTTAATTTTTTGATTAAAAATTTTATAATTTTGTTGAAAATTCAACAATTTTGTTGAACATTCGTCCTTTAAGCTTAAAAAATGAGTTATTTAGTTGAAAATTCTAAGATTTTGTGGAAAATTCAATTGTTTTATTAAAAATCCGTCTTTTTGGGTATAAGACTCGACTATTTCAGTAGTAAAAACATATCGTCTCTATGAAAATAAAAATGTTTTATTCCACAATCAATAATCATGCTTTTGGCTTAAAAATTGAACATTCTGATAAAAATACAATTATTTGAATAAAATTTCATTTTTTTCGTTGGAGCTTCGTCATTTTTTATGGGAATTCGTCTCTTTGCTTAAAGGTGAAACTGTTCTCTTGAAAATCCGTTTTTTTTTTAAATAAAAAAGTAGCATTATTTATGAAATTGTATATTTTTAAGTTTAACATTTAGCTTAAAAATTTAACAGTTTCGTTGAAAATTCGTCCTTTTAGGTTGAAAATCTAAAAATTTGGTTAAAAATTCGTATCTTCGGATAGAAAATTCAATTGTTTTATTAAAAATCCGTCTTTTTTAGTTGAAAATTCGCCTGTTTTAGTAGAAGACAAAAACTTTTTCTATTTTAAAATTAAATTTATTTAGAAAAATCCTCCTTTTCGTTCGAAAGATCAAGAATTTGTTGGGTAATACAACTATTTAGCTAGAAGTTCATTTTTTTCGTTGAAGCTTCATCAGTTTAGTTGAAAATTAATCTCTTTGTTCAAAAGGGTAACTACTTTCTTGAAAATTAATCCTTTTTGGCTCAAAATTTCAACAGTTTGGTTGAAAAGTCATATTTTTGGGTAGAAAATTCGTCCTTTTTGGTTTAAAATCTAAAAATTTGGTTAAAAATTAATTGTTTCGGGTAGAAAATTCGTCCTTTTGGATTGAAAATCTAAAAATTTGGTTAGAAATTCATTTTTTCGGGTAGAAAATTCAATTGTTTTATTAAAAATCCGTCTTTTCTCGTAGAAGATTCGACTGGTTTAGTAGAAAAAAACAAATTTTGTCTTTGAAATTTAAACTGTTTGTTTAAAAAAAATTGTCATTTTAGCTTGAAAGTTCAATAATTTGATAGAAAATACAACCATTTGACTAGAAGTTTTTTTTTTCGTAGAGGCTTCAACATTTTAGTTGAAAATTCATCTTTTTCCTTAAAAGTGTAACTATTTTGTTAAAAATTCGTCTTTCTTTGTAGAAAATTAACTGGTTTTTATGAAAAATCAATATTTTGGTTGAGGTTTCACATTTTTGGGTTTAAAATGTGACAGTATTTACGAAAATGCGGTATTGTGTGGAAAATCAGCATTTTGGTTAAAATTTCATATTTTTTGGTTTAAAATTTAAAAAATTTTGCGGAAATTTAGCCTTTTTGTTTGAAAATTAAACAATTTGGTAGAAAGTTCTCCCTTTTGGGATGAAAATGAAACGATTTGGTTGAAAAATGATATTTTCGGTTAGAAAATTCACTTATTTTTATGAAAATTTATCTTCGTGGTGAACATTTCGTATTTTTTTAATAGAAAATACAATTGTTTCGTTAAAAATTCATCATTTTTGTTTGAAATTTTTACTGTTTTGTTAAACGTTCCTCTTTTTGGATAGTAAATTTGTCCTTTTGTATTAAAAAATCTTCGTTTTTTGTAGATAAGAAATCTCTTTTGGTTTAAAGTTAATTGTTTTTAATTGAAAAGTATACTACTATATTTTTAGTTCAGAATCCATCTATTTTTGTTGTAAATTTATTTTTTTTTTAAATTGAACTATTTTTTTGAAAAGTTTTTTTTTTTAGTTTCAAAATTTAAGAACTGTTTTCTAGAAAATTTGACTTTTTGACTTGAAAATTCCACAATTTTCTTGAAATTTCTTTCTTCTTCTTTCTTCTTGGGTTGAAACTTCATCTCTTTTGTTAAAAATTTAACAGTTGGTTTTAAATTAATTATAAGCTATTACATTTTTATGGAGAATTATTTTTTGTTAAAGTTTCATGTCTTTGGTTGAAAATGCGTTTTTTGTTGCGTGAAAATTAATTTTTTTAACTGAAAATTAAATTATTCAATTTTTTGTGTAGTAAGCTAATTTTCCTGTTTGAAAATTTATTTTTATAGTTTAAAAATTTAACTGTTTGGTTATAAATTCATATTTTTGTGTTGAAAATGTAACTGTCTTGTAGAAATATCATCTTTTTTTATTGAAAATTCACTCGTTTAGTAGAAAGTTCAACTATTTTATTGAGAATTCAATTGTTTGTTTAAAAATTACCTTTTTTGTTGACATTTACTATTTTTCAATTGAAAATTCAAAAATTTGATAGAACTTTTCGTGGTGGTTTAAAAATCAACTTTTGGTTAAAAACTTATTTTTACAGTTTAAAAGTTAAGCGTTTTAATAAAAAATTGACTTTCCTGCGTGGAAACTCAACTCTTTTGTTAAAAATTCGTTTTTTTGGTAGGAAATTAACTTTTTTTGATGAAAAATTAACATTTTTGTTTAAATTTCATACTTTAAGATTCAAAATTAAGCAATTTTTACGGAAATTCGGGTTTCTGACTTGAAAATTCAATAGTTTCGTTGAAAATTCACCCTTTTGGGTTGAACCGTTTAGTAGAAAATTTAACTATTTTGTTGAGAGTTCAATTGTTTGGTTAAAAATGATATTTTACGTTAAAAAAACGTATTTTTCGATCGAAAATTCAATTGTTTTGTAGAAAAGTCGTTTTTTAGTTTCAAAATTCAACAATTTGAAAGCAAATTCGACTAGTTCTTTAAAAATTAACTTTTTTGTTAATAATTTATATTTGGTGGTTGAAAAATCAACTACATGGTTAAAAATTTATTTTCATAGTTTACAAGTCAAGTTTTTCATTAAATAATTGACATTTCTGCGTGAAAACTCAACTCTTTTGTTAAAAAATTAGTCTTTTGGATTGAAAATTAATTTTTTCGGTACAAAGTTAGTTCCTATTTTCCCTGTTTTTTGGTTAAAATACAAATTGAATTAATAGAACCCAATAAGAAAATATAACTATTTTCATTGATTCTTCACTGTTTTTAATTGAAGTCATTTGGTGAAAATTCGTTCTTTTAACTTGAAAATTCAATTTTTTTAAATTAAAAATCCATCTTTTTGGGTTAAACATTCAAATGGTTTAGTAAAAAAAAAATATTTTTTCGTTGAAAATTAAACGGTTTTGTTGGAAAATCGTACTTTTGGCTTGACAGTTGCACAATTTGATAGAAAATACATCTATTTGACTAAAAGTTTTTTTTCTCGTTGAATCTTCACCATTTTGAGTAAAAATTCATTTTTGTTGCTTAGAAGTAACTATTTTCATGAAAATTCGTCTTTTTTGTTAGGAAAATAACTTTTTTTTTGAAAAAGAACATTTTTTTTTAATTTCATACTTGTGGGTTTAAAACTTAACAATTTTCACGGAAATTCGACTATTTGACTTTAAAATTCAACAGTTTGGTTAATAACTCAATTTTTTGGTTAAAAATGCTATTTTATGTTAAAAAATCAACTCTTTCTTTCAAAAATTTGTTTTTTTAAATTGAAAATTAATTTTTTTCGGTCGAAAGTTAATTCCTATTTACCCTGTTTTGAGCTCATTTTGAACTTTGCATTCTGTATTATACTGTTGAAAAAGATGTAAAGATAAGTTACTTTAGAAGGAGACAAATCGGTGCCTTCTGATTATAATCCAGATGAATAAGCAAACTATTCAATAATTAAAAAATGTATTTTATTTATATCGTCCCTGCACCTCTTTTTTAAAGAATTAAATAATTTTCTCTAATTAAATTCGTGCTTTTCTTCCAATAAATCGGTAGAAAAAGGATGGAAGTGAAGTCTCATCCAAGTCTAAACAGCGAGTGAGCGCTGGAATCGGCCTACCACCGCCCCCAGGAGGTGTAAAAATTGCTCCACCGCCCGCTAAAACTCCGACTTCCTCGCCAGCTCACAAACCAGCGCAGGGCCAGCAAAGTCAACAACCAACCAATCCCGAATGGGGTGAATTTGCCAGCGCGTCACAACAACAGCAATCAGCAGCTTCTTCAACGCCAACCACCAATGCAAGCTGGGTACAGTTCTAATTTCATTATAAATAACATCGGAATTGAAATTAGCTTTAGCCTAGATTTCCATAATATGTATATTTGAAATAGTAATGTTATGTAGACATATTTAAATAACGTTTGATTGGATCGAGTCTATGAAACTGTTGTTGTATGCCGCAGAAAGAGCAGAAAGTACCTTCAGTGTTGTTGGAAATCGAGTTTTTATCTCAAAAAATTTTTATTGATTCCTTTTTTTTAAACATGCAGAAGCGGTGTTAATTTTAATAAGATATTTATTTCAAGGGTGGATAAGAAATTAATGGATGCAATATAAAAACGGTTGGTTGAATGCATCTTTCTGTCTCTTACTGGCAGATAAAATATTTTCTAGTACTCTTTTTCTTCTTTTTTTTTGCTAAGTTCTCACTATTGCTAAGTTAGAGATAGGCGTACATTGTGGACTGTCGTACGTATAATTATAAAACGTATGAGTAGTGATCAGTTATTTTCAGAATTGACAGTGACTTTATTTCATCACAATTGGAAATATTGAGTTAGATTATAAAAAGGAGCGTGAAAAGGGATGAATATTTATATTTAAACTGGTCTTGGTTTTGAGAGTTTCTAGAAAACTCTGTGGTTAGTTGTATGGCATTGATTTGCAGCGCACAAGGTTACGCATTTCTTGAAATATTACTATTTTTTAGTAATCCGAAAGAATGTTGTTGTGTATGAAAGAAATCATGAAAAAGTAACTTTCATTATTCTCCCGAATGTTACGAGCAGACTAATTACAAAACAGTATATTTTTTCTGGCGATATACCAGCAGTATATTATATACAATTGCAGTTATTAAATTAACTTTTGTAATAGACTTACTCAAAGCTTAGAAAAGTAATCCAAAATTACTTATTTTTATACAAAACCAATAGAGTAGCATGTCAAGTCGGACATTTATAAAATTTGAAGATAGTAATCAGATTGAATGTCGGTATGTTTCAATGAGTTCAGGATTTATTGTTTATTTTCTTTGGATTAACTATAATCGTAAAAATCTATAAGCCGTTACCAATTGGTGGACTGCAAAGCAGAGTTCTTTTTTTAATTAGAGAGTTTTTACAGATCAGGTAATTCCAGAAAGTTAGGGAATATGTCAGGGAAAACCTGACAAAGTTAGGAAATTTTTGATAAACTAAATTTGAAGTTAATTTGACTATTATGGTGAAAAATCGCAACCATTTAGTGGAAATTTAATCTCTTTTTGGTTAAGGATTTAAACTATTTTGTTGAAAATTCATCTTTTTTTGTATAAATCCAACTATTTTTGTTATAAAACTAAAATCTTTTTTGGTTGAAATATGTTTTTCATTGAGAATTCATAATTTTTTGTTCAAAATTCAACTACTTTGTTGAAAATTGATTAATTTGGTTGATGTTTGTTCAAAATTTAAATATTTGCTTCAAAATTCCTATATTTGATCGAAAATTAGAATTTTTTGGGAGAACATTTAATCTTCTTGGCGATTAAAAATTTAAAAATCTTTTATTAAAATTCAAAAATTTGGTTTCTTTGTTGAAAATTTAGAGAAATTTAATCTTCCTGGTTAAAAATGATCCTATTTCGTTCAAAATTTACATGGTTTTTATTAAAAATTAATTTTCTTACTGAAAATTTAATTATTCTATTTTTAGTTGAACACCAATCTGTTTTTGGTGAAAATTCAAATATTTGTTGAAAATACTTCTTTTTTCGTAAAAGAATAATCTCATTATTAGAAACTTTGTCCTTTTGACTAAAAATTTTGTTCGAATATGTGTTCCTTGTTGAAAATTTGTTTTACTCACTGAAAATTGAAGTATTTTTGTTTTAGTAGAAAATTTATCTTTTTAGTTGAAAATTCATTCATTTGGTTAAAAATGAAATTTTTTAGTTTTAAAAGTTAGTTCTGTTTTGAAGAATATTTAACTATTCTATTTTTAGTTTGTTATAGAAAATTGATTTCTTGGGTTAAAAATTCTACTATTTGGTCAAAAATTCATATTTTTGTTTGAAAATTTATCAACGTGGTAAAAGTTAATTTCTTTGGCTGAAAATTTGTTTCTTGTTAGTAAAAAATTATCTTTTTTAGTTCAAAATTGAATTATTTTGTTGAGAATTCATTTTTTTGGTTAATAATTGATTTTTTAAATTGAAAATTTAATAATTCTATTTTTGGTTAAATAATCTTTTCATATGAAAAAATTATTTTGTTGATTTTTTTATAGGAAATTAATTTTTTAGGGTGAAAATGTAAATATTTGGTTGAAAATTCATTTTTTATGTTAAAAAATGTTTTTTTTTTAAATTTAAATTTAAATACTTTAATTATTATTATTAAAGGTAGAAATACCATTTATAGAATCCCATTTTAAAATGCTTATAAATGCTCATTAAATTCACAAAGCGCATAAAATTCTACTTAAACTACTCTAATTATTTTTTTTTTGAAATCCTTTTAAAGTCTTTACAATCTTTCGAAGTATCACGAAATTGACTATTGCCTCGAAATTTACTAAAATTAATTCTAATCATTTAAAACCTTTAATTTTTTGTTAAAGCTCTTGAAAATCCTTAAAAGCTTTGAATTTTTTACAAATACCTTGAAAACTTTTAAATAACTTTTTAATCAATCACTTAGCATTATTTAAAGTCACTAAAACTCCTATAAAAGTAAACTTTAAATCCCGTCAAGTCCCTAGTTATTCCTTAAAATCACTTGAACTCTTAGAAATCCTGTAAGATTTCTTGATAATCCTTAAATTATTCCTTAAAATCCTTTAAAATTTTTTAAATTCCTTTAAATCTCTTGAAAAACCTTAAATTATTTGAATTTTTTCCAATTCATTAAAATCTTTTAAAGCAACTTAAAAAAAAAATAAAACTGTCTTAAAATCTTATAAAATAACTTTTAAATCATTAAACCGCTAAGGCCCTAGTAATTCCTTGAAAATCCTGAAAATCACTGAATTTTTTTTAATCCCCTAAACCTTTTAAAAGTTATTAAAATATTTTTAAATAAATTTTTAATAGCTCGCTTCACATTCTTTAAAATCACAAAAACTGTCTTAATATCTTAAAAAATCTCTTGTAAATCCTTAAAACTTTTTGAATTATTTTAAAATCCTTTAAAAGGAAACTTTAGAAATTCTCTAAGATATCTTGACAATCCATAAACTCCTCCGATTTTTTTTTGTTGAAATTTCTTCAATTTCTTTAAAATTATTAAAAATATTTGGAAATTGAGTACAATTAATAAAAATGCTTTGAATTTTCTTAAATTCCTTAAAATATCTTAAAAAATGTACATCCCTGAAAATATTTTTGACTAACTTTTTAGTAACTCGATTGACATTCTTTAAAATTACTTAAACTGCCGACAAATGAAGTTCGAACCTGAATTACGGCACATTACAATGGTTTCATGATAGATTGTCTAACAGAGCACTTTCCTAATTGCCAACAATAATAAAAGAACTGACTTTTCTATCTCAAAAGCAAAGCTGCATCACGTATTTTTACTTAATATCGACTAAATTAATTAACTTTAGTCAAATTCCTATCTAAACAATGCTTTACAGTTCACCAAGTAGTATAGCTTTATAGATTTTGACGTTACCGACCGAGTGTGACGTAATATGAGAATACTCAATTTACCCACATATAGCGCCGCACTCGAATTTTCCAGCTCTTTAAAACGAGAAAAAAGAGTTGCGGCTTATATGTGCGTAAATACGGTATTACGTGACTCACTTTTTTGTTGCTTTAAGTTAAAAACGTACTTTCTTGTCAGTGTGTCTATACTCCTTTAGACTGAATTTTCAGCTTTGCTTATAATTTCTTTCTGTATGATATATCTGCAGTATTACACAAAAGCACTTCAGTCTTTTGTTTTGATATAAATATATAAATATATATAAAGTACATTCTGTAATCGTCAGAAAGATGAAACTCTGTTCCGATAAGCGTGTGTAATTTAGGTGAGACTTATTATTCACTGTAGAATAAGCAGCCAGTCTTTAAAATGCTACAGATCAGATTTTCTGTAAATACTGCAATACAAATGATAGAGATTTTAGATGCTCGATCAAGCACAAAATATGAGGAACACGTTTTGCCGAATCGCGAATGTAAAATAAAAATAGTAGTGTTGAATTATTCTTTTTTTAAGGGGTTATCTTAGCAAAGTCTCGATGATTAACTTTAAAACGTTCCACCTTACCAGTTAGTGAAATATGTACTATGAAGATATCTTTTACTTCATGGCGAATACATATAATAATAATAATAATAATAATTTTATATTAAGAGTTGATCATAGTTTATCGTCGCAATATAACTTTTAGTTCTGCTATTACAATTTTCAAATTATTCTAGTATTATTCTTGGAATAGAGTTATGAAATTGTCAGTCTATATGAAAGACAATCGCCTTTTGTCAGTGTACACATACCTAAAAATATCACACAAGATATCCTAAAGGCAACAAAAAAAATATCAATGACATCGTAAACAATAACAATGTGTGTATATGTAGATACAAAAAAAAAATATATATTCAAGCTTTCTTCAAAGTAAATGATTGTGAGAGTGGTGGATAGTAAATGTTCAGAATTATTTTCTGATAACAGACTTCAAATTATATAACTATATTATGGTCTAGTTTTCCAATTGAAGAGTGAGTATTATTAATGCAAAGATATAGGTAAATGTAGACGAATTTTTGGAAGACCGGCGCGAGTTGTGTGGACCATGTGGATTACCCCAGACTCGGGATTCCTAATTTTTCCCGTCGCCCTTCCCTCGTTCATGCATCTTCCCATACCCACTGCCCGAAAATGTATTCCGCCGGCCTTGCCTGTTGTATATTTTCATTCGTAACTTGCGACTGCGAGATTTCGTTAATAATATTAGTGAATATTTTATCTAATTTTTTTTCTTTTTTTTTTGCAACATCCATTCCGAATGTTGGACCTTACACTTCTCTAAACCATGTGCAAAGTACCTCATTGTAGTCGACGGTACGAGAATAATATTGGCGCCTGTGCACTTTAGAAATAAGGAATTTTGCACATCAGCCACTTTTTCGGACGTTTGTTGCAAAAAAGAAAAATCGCGTGTGATGCAAGTGCGCACAAGTAATTGCTGTCTCGCTATTTTGCGCCCTCGTATCACAAATAGCTGTTTGTGAATTGTAAACTGTGACTTCCCTTAAATTAAGTAATTTGTGTGCATTCCATTACAACGTTGAGAAGACCTCGTTAAGTGAATCAAGTAATCCAACTTCGAAAATGAGAATTATAAAAAAAAACTCACTTTTTTTTTAATGTAAACGTAGACTCACATATGTTGGCGTACTTAAGTAGGTATTCGCCTGTAAAAAAGGGCCTATCGCATGTTCAATCACAATATGCATTGTTATTTTTCATTGGATTCTTTATTTTCCTGTCTGTCATAATAAATTGCATATTTAGCCTATTTTGAGAATCTTTTTGTAAATCAGATTATAGAAATAATAATAGTAATAATAATAATATACAATAGAGAAATAACTGTAAAAACACAGTTCTATCACAATCACATTTTTCAAATACTTCCAAAACTAATTAACAGCGCTTATTTCGTGTCACGTTAAGGCGCAAACTACGCATAGCCATAGCGCGATTAAAGTGCCGCTGTGAAGGACGTTGAGGTTGTTCCGCGGCTAACGATGACTCTTCTTCGCACTCAACGCTACTCAATACTACTAAGAGGACACCAAGAACCTACAAAATTTTATGTTTTTTTTTTTACAACTTCCATTAATATAGTAACATATACGCGGTCTGATCCAAAAAGTTCATCATGTATTATAGGCCTTCTCCAAGACCCTCCCTCCCTCCCTCCCCCTAAACGAAACCTTTTATAAAGGGAATCAAGCAATATTTCAGATACAAAATAAAGATTACTTTTTAACCAAATATTTCAATTTGCAAAAAATAATTAAATTTTCCACCTAAAATCATGAATCCTCAACAACAACAAAAAGTGTAATAGTTGATACTTCAATCAAAAAAGATGAAATTTCAACAAACAATGATTATTCAGTCGTTTTCTGTACAAAAATTGAATTTTAAACTAGAAATTATGAATTTTCAGAAATAAAAAAAATAATTTTCAACAAAACGGTTAAATTTTCAACAAACAAATAAACCTCCTTTGAAAAAATTTAAACAAACCAAACGGATGCATTTTTATCCGAGAAAAATAAAATTTCTACTAAAACAGATGAGTTTTTAAATCAAAAGACAACTTTCCAAGAAAAAAAGTTAATTTTTTACCTAAAAAATATTTCCGTTGACTTTTCAACACAAAAATATGAATTTTAAACAAGCTCTATGAAATAGCTAAATTTTTATCAAAACTTTTAAGTTTTCGACTAAAAGGATTACTTTTTAACAAAATTGTTGACTTTCCAACCAAAAAGTTGCACTTTCATACAAGAAAGACGAAACTTCTACTAGAATAGATTAATTTTTTACTTAAAAAGACAAATTTAAAAAAAAATTGAATTTTTATCTCAAGAAGATTTTAGTTCATTATCAAACATAAATATATAAATTTTTGAATAAAAAACAAATTTTTGAATAAAAAGTAAATTTTCAACGAAACAGGTAAACTAAAACCAAAAACAGTTGAATATTTTTCCAGGAACATTAATAATTAAAGACCTGAATTTTAAACTTGTAATATTTTAAACCTAG
>JAAAKG020196441.1:0-17594 GCA_010014905.2 Druon quercuslanigerum
TATTATATTATATTTAAACAAAATAAAATTGTTTTAACAATTTAAATATATTTAAACGCTTACAAGTATTCTTAGATAACAAATTAGTAGTTAAAAATATTAAAATATGTGGAGAATTTCGTGAGATAAAATATTTGTCCTGATTTCTTCAGGTAAAATATATGCTTAAATAAACACGCATTATTTAAATAATCGCAAGGTCATTCCAATAAATTATGTTATTGGTATCATTGATTGAAGAACTAATAACGTCTAGAAAATACGTTCATTTCGCAACTGACCTGAAAAAAATGTCTAATCAAGTTAAAATTGTATGAACAATTAAAAATTAGTTAGCAGATGACTAATTATTCTTAAATAACCCATTAATGAGTATTAATGAGCGGGGAAAAATGTTCAGAAAGCGTTAATAATCCGCTATTTTACATAAAATTCCATTTTGTCACTTATGTGGTTTTCTTGGGGAACCCATAACAGCGGCTAAAAGTCATTCATCCTGAACATTTATTGTTGATTCTTTTTCTCTGACTAAGTCTGAACAGTATTCTGAAATACGGCACTATTAGTAACATATCATCGCCTTTAAATATTAGATTTACATAAAGATGACTATTTCCCGTGTTAAATCAATGGGAAACCTCATAATCTGCGTGACGTCTAAATATTAAGCTAGTGTTAACTCACTTGACAAACTTGGAATTGGCAGGGAACTTTTAAATAAAAAAACGAATATTGAAAGTAGTTTAAGTTGGGACCAAACACGATTTTTCAGTTAAGGAATAATACAAATTTAAACCAAATTTTTTAATTTTCAAGTCAAAAAGACGAATTCCATACAAAACAGTTGAATTTTATACCCGAAAATATAAATTTGTAACAAAGATAATCATTTTTAACCAAATAGATGAATTTTAGTATAAAAAATTAATTTTTAAGCAAAAAAAAATTTACTTGAAATAGTTACATTTTCAATTTAAAGGATGAAATTTTAACAATAGGACAAATTTTCAACTTAAGTGTTGAGTTCTCAACTTAAACATATTCATTTTCAACCAAACAGTAGCAATTGTAAACAAAGAAGATTAAACTTCTACCAAAAGAGATGAAATTTCAAACTAAAAATATTGATTTTTTAAAAAAAAGTAAACAAATTTTCACAAATTTGTTCAGTTTTTAAGTAAAAAATACGACATTTCTACAAAGCATTTAAATTGTCCACAAAAAAGTTTATTTTTAACCAAATAGGTGAATTTTTGACCTAAATAGTGGAATTTTCATCTCAGCAAAACTATTTCTTAATAAAGCAGTTGAGTTTTCAAGAAAAAGAATGATTTTTTAATCAAATTGTTGAGTTTTAAACGATATAATTGCATTTTTAACTAAATAAATATTCAACCATAAAAGATAAATAATAAATGAAATAAAAAAATAATAAACATATAATGTATAAATAATGTAATGTTTGACGCTATTTTAACACATTTGGGACACTATTTACACTATTTTTCATCTTTGAAGGTGAAAAAAAAGTTATCCCGGCTTCTAAACTGGTTTAAGCCTTCTTCTATTGGTAGAAATTTTTTTTAAATTATCTGCAGGAATAAAAAAGGTATAGGGTATTCCAGAAAATAATTTTTTGTCATATTTTCAAAATTGAAGAAAAAAATAAAAAAGATTTTCTAGAAAAACCCCACCTTTTTATTCTTCTACGTCATGAGGGCTAAATCATTGCAGAGGCCGGGAAAATTTGTTTTCCCTGAAAATGTAATTTTTTAATTTTTCTCGTAAACTATGGAAAATATCGCAAAGCAAAATAAGAAATTTTTATAGAATTTATAATTTTCCTTAAAACTTTCCTTTGAAATTCGAGAAATACTTCAGTATGTCTCTTTAAATCCTTAGAAATCTTGCGACTTCTTTTGAAATATTTCAAAATCTCGTTAAATCCCTTGAAACCTCTTGTAAACCGCAGAAATTGTTCGCAATTTTTTAAAATCCTTTAAATCCTTCAAATTAAACTCCTTAAGTTTCTAAAAACTTACTGAATTCGTGCAAAGAGTGAGATTTTCTCTGAAATTGAACTGGGACATTTATTCAAAATCTTGAAATCTTTTAAGCTGATTTTAAATCTGTTAAAGCTCTCTTAAAAATTTTTATTCGTTTAAAATACCTTAAAACTTTTGTTATCTCTTGAAGTAATTTTAGAACCCTAAAAAGCTTCTTAGGTTTGGAATGATGGAAATCATTTTCAATACCTATACCCTCAGTACTTTTAAAGCACTTTATATCTTTTAAATTTTCGTTTGCAGTACAAATAATTGCTCTATTGTTGATATATTCTATAAGAAAAAATAAAATTTTACGTAAGAAGAGCGGAGGGGCCACAGAATTCTTACGAATCCTTACTAAAGGAGGGTGGGTTTTTATAAAATTTCAAAAAGCATCCATGCGTAATTAATACACGTCTATTGGATTTAATCAGTTTTTGTAGCATTTTAGATTTCAACTTCTAATTTGAGCAAGGATTTTACAAATTGAACTTTCTATAATCAATTTTAAGATTAATTATAAGTAATTAATATACTTTTTATTGTAGACTTCAGTAGAAACCAAAACACTGTTTAGGCCCCTTTTTGACAAACGGATTCAATTGAAAGATTATCATTATTAATTTAAAACAAAGTATGAATTATTTTTTTCCTATTTTTACAGACGCAGTTTCCCAAGTTTCGTGGGCAAGAAGAAGCGAAGCGAGTACTCGGAGTCACATCAGTGATAGAGCATCGCTTGTCTCCTCAATACCAGGTGGACCAGATGGAGATGTCAGACTGACTCCACAACAATATGGTGTTCTTGGTAAGTGATTTATAAATATTTGACCAATTTCTGGTTTTAATTGAAAATTACCGTTTTTTCAATTCACTTTTAATTCACTCTAAATTAAAAATGCAGTTTGCTACGAAAGTTTTTTCTAATTTTGTTAAATGAGGGTGTCTAGCGATTCTTATTAGAAACGACATTCACATATTCTACTTTAAAGGTTAATTTAGAATTCAATCATATGTTTCAAATTGTCATTTAGCCCCAACTGATGATTTCCAACTTTAAAATAAAGTTTACAGTTCACTGATAAATGTTAGGTAATTAATTTTTAAAACTTTTAAAATCTTTGAAATAATTATGAAATATTTAAAATCCTTGATATCATTTTTAATCTCTTTGAAATTTGTTGAAATCTTCAAAAATTATTCAACACTTTTTGAAATCTAATGTACAACGTCTTTGTAAAATCTTCGAAGTCCTTGAAATTTTTTTAAATCTTCTAAAATATTTAGTCACTTTTTGAAATCTGATGTACACGTCTTTCTGAATATACTTGAAATCTTTTGAAATCCTAAACAAAAATTTAATCTTTTGAAATCACTAAAAATCGGATGTACTTCCAAATTTTTGTGAAATCTTCACAAAAAATTTGAAATCTTGAAAAATTCATGAAATCTTTTTCAAATCTTTGTAAGCTTTATGAAATCTTTGTAAAATCTTTGTAAGCATTCTGAAATGATTTTAAAGTTTTGAAACCATTATGAAATTTTTGTGAAGTCCTATAAGACTGTTTGAAATATTTTTAATTTTTGTGAAATCTATTGAAAGCTTTTACATCTTTCTGAAATTTTTTTGAAGCTCTATGAAACTGTTTGATATATCAAAAAAAAAATAATCTTATTAAATCTTAGAAATATTTGAAATCTTCTAAAATATTTTGAAATCTTTGAAATCTAATGTACATGCATTTGTGAAATGTTTTGAATCCTTGTGTAATGTTTAAAATCCTTGTGTGATGTTTAAAACCCTCGAAATCTTTTGAAATATTTGTGAAATCATTGGAAACATCAAAAAATTGTTAAACCTTTTTAAAATCGTTTGAAATCTGATCTGCAACGACTTCGTGAAATCTTTAGAGACTTTTGAAATATTTGTGAAATTGTTTAAAATCTTTTCAAATATTTGAAATATTTGTAATCTTCGAAAATATTTTGTTACTTTTTGAAACATTTTGAAATATTTGAAATCTTCTCAAATATTTTGATGACACTTTTTGAAATATTTCAAATTTGATGTGCACACCTTTTTGGCCTCTTTTGAAAGCTTTGAAATCTTTTTGAAACATCATTTGTAATGTTTTGAAATCTTTCTAAAGTCATGTGAAATCTTTTGAATCATTGTGAAATCTTTTAAAATATGTTTAAATCTTTGAAACCTTTGAAAATCTTACGTGCACGCCTATATGTGCTCTTTTAAATCCTTTTGTAATGTTTGTAAAGTCTTTTGAAATCTTGAATCTGTATTAAATCTTTGTGAAATGTTTGATAACTTTGTCAAGTCTTCTAAAATATTTTAAAATCTTTCTACAATCTTCTAAAATATTATGAAACCGTCTGAAATGCTTGAAATATTGATAATCCTGTAACTGAATTAACATCGAAATTTTCAACTAATAATTTTTATAATTTGTAAGTTCAGTATCACACAAAATATATATTTTAACAGATTTGAGCATTTTTCTACCACATTTTAAATATGAGAATACAAAAAAAATAATAAAAAATACTTAAAGCCTAAAAGAATTAAGTTAGCTTTCGGATTTCAATGAAAATAATTGTTCTGTAAGCTAAGAATACAAAAAAATAAAATTCTCTAGGTTCGCATGCAAAATTCAGAGAAATTTTCCAAGTTATCAAGGTTTAAAAAAATTCAATAATTCCTGGTTTTTAAGGTCGCTGGGCATTCTTTTTAAATATCAGGAACGAAATGAAATTTTCTTCTCGTTTTCGTTCTGCACAAGAAAATTAAACGTCAAGCTTTTCCAGTATTTTTTCGATGCCAAAAGTAAAACGAAACAATGAACACATTCCTCTTTCATATAAAAAAAAACGCTTCTTGTTCGTAATAAAACTTAACTGAAGAAAACTTTTCAAAATTCATTTGTATAATATCGGTAAGGGGCCGTATTTAAATTTCTTAAAACTAATGAAAATATTTTTATTTAAGATTAATTTTAAAAATTCCCTGATGATTTTTCCTTGACCAATTTTCTATTTTCCCTGACCACTAAAATTCAAATATCAACATCATAGTTTTGTAATATTTTTAACATAGGATCTTTTATGAAAATATTATTTTAGATAATATTTTTAAAATTTATTGATTTTAAAGAACAAAAAGGATTTTTCTATAATACAAGATAATTTTTTAACAAACTGCTTGAATTCTCAACAAAATAATAAAAAATTTTAAGAAAATAATTGAATTTTAAAGCTAAAAAGATGCAGTCTTATACAAAAAAAAATTAATTTTCGACGAATTGGTTTAGTTTGTTGCCAAAGAGATCAACCATTATTTAAAAAAAAAACATTTTTCGATAAGGCAGTTCAACTTTGACCCACGCAGTTGAATTTTTAATGAAAAAGGATTATTTTTGAACAAATTACTTAAATTTACAACCAGAGATAAATTTTCAACTAAGAATATGAATCTTAAAAAAAAATGATTTCTTAACAAAGTGGTTTAACCAAAATAAAAAAACAAACATAGTTGAATCCTCAAGCAAAGAAGATGAATTTTCCACCAAATAGTTCCATTTTGAACCAAACAGGATGACTTTTAACAAAATTGTTGCATTTTTAACCAAGGAAGATGAAATTTCTAATAAAATAGTTAAATTTTCAACCAAAAAAGATTTCAGTTGACTTTTCAACACCAGAATATAAAAAGTTAATTTTCTGTGAAATAGTTTAAAGGATGATTTTTTAACAAAATTGTTGCATTTTCAACTAAAAAATTGTATTTTTATTCAGGAAAGATGGAATTGCTATTATAAACTATGAAGTTTTAAATAAAAAAGACAAATTAAAAAAAAAAAAGTTGAATTATAAATTAAAAGTAAATTTTCTGCGAACTAGTTGAATTTTCAACAAAAAATGACTTTTTGACTAAATTCATGAATTTACAACGAAAAAAGTTGCATTTTTATCCACGAAAATTTCAATTTTTGCTTAAATAGATGAATTTTTTAGTTAAAAATACAAATTTTCAACATAAAAATATGAATTTCAAATAAGAATGAAATTTTTGCGAAGATACTTTAATTTTCCTTTTAAATAAAATTTATAACTAAAAATATAATCTACAGGAGGAAGTAACTGCAAATAAAAAGAAATATAATCATAAACACAAGGGAAATAAATTACTAACAACAATATTATATCAGGATTACCACAAAACTTCATTTTAAAAATTCCCTAATTTTTTCCTCGCCAATTTTTCGCTTACCCTGACCATTAATATTCAAATACCAGAATCTTAAACTTATCACATATTTAATCTAGAATCCTTTAAAAAGAAATAAAACAGTTTTAAATAAAAATTGAAAATTTTATTCTGCTTGACAGTTATTTAAAATTATAGAAACTCCATGAATTTTGCAAGATTGTTTTTGTCTAAATCACTGACTTTTTTAAATATGATGTTAGTAGATGTGCAATCACTGCCAAGTTATTTGTTTCACTTGCCAAAATATAAATATGAAACAAGTAAATTTTTGCTGAAATATTAAATTTTCAACGAAATAGTTGAATTTTCAACCAAAAAGGGCGACTTAAAATTGTTGAAATTTATACTGAAACAGATCAATTTTTAAATCAAGAAGAGAAATTAAAAAAAAGATTTGAATTATTATGAAAAAAAATGTCAATTGACTTTTGACATCAAATTATGAGTTTAAAACAAGCAAATTTATACGAAATATTTGAATTTTCAATAAAAAGGTAAGGAGGTCTAACAAAAATTTTTAATTTTCAACACAACAGTTGCATCTTTATCCAAGAAATTAAATCAAATATAAAATTGAATTCAAAAGTTCCAATTTTTGCTGCTTGACAGTTATTTCAAGTTATAGAAATTCGCTGAATTTTACAAGAATTTTTTTCTACATGCCTCACTTTTTTAAATATTATGTACAATTATTGCGAGATATTTGTTTCATTTGCCAACATATAAATTTTAAGTAAGTAAATTATCTACAAAATGTTTCTATTTTCAACAAAACAGTTAAATTTCAACCAAACAGTTGCATTTTTATCGAAGAAAAAAAAACAATTATTACTAAATAGACGGACTTCTAAATCAAGTAGAGGAACTAAAAAAAATTGAATGTTCAACAAAACAAAATTCTGGACTTTTTAACACCAAATCATGAATTTTAAACAAGTAAATTTCTACGAAATATTGAAATTTTCAACACAACAGTTGTATTTTTATCCAAGAAATTAAATATAAAGAATATAATATAAAATATAAGAACTAAATTTTTAGCCAAGATACTTTAATTTTTCTTTTAAATAAAATTTATAATTACAATGCATACATAATGTAAAGTATAATTAAATAAATTTTTTATTTAATATTGTATATATTATTACATATAAAATATAATTAAAGTAAAGTAAGTAAGATAAGCCCCAAACGCAGTTGCGAAACCGATTCATACTTTAATCTAGCAGAGTTTTTATAATCTAGTCAAAAAAGATTGGAAAAGGAAACTAGAAGCACGAATGGATAAAAAAATGTATGAGGATTTTTCGTAAACTTTGATTAGGATTTAAATTATTTTGTATTTACAAGATAATGTACAAATGACGAGGCTTAAACAGTACTGAACACAACATGAAATGAGCTCCTTTCTGTTTTGAAAAAGCAAAGTGTGCCATTGTAAGATTTATTTTCGTCTTTGTATTTATATTACAGAGTTGTAGAGATGCTTTGGGTACATTTTGTGAACAATATAAATATTTCCTTCGCTAAAGCTGCAAAGTGAATTGGCGATTTTGTCTTGTTCAGAGGTAGTTTTCACATTTTCATTGCTACAGGTGACTGAAAAGTCATTCGTCCTTATTGATCCGAGGAAACGAATTATATCTTAAGCATGAACGAATAATTCATTCGCATGACTAAAATGATATGAAAAATATTTAGAAACCTTACTCCTATTAATACGTCGGTCATCCTTCACCTCACAAGATATCGTAAATTCAATCAACTCAACTTGTACATAAGCTAATATAGTTGATATAAAGCAGCAATGTCTTTTTTTTCGTAAGGCATCACGTAGTTGATAACTTTGCTGATCATGGAATGTAATCTTACTTCTTGATAAACTTAATATAAATTAATTTTAACGCAATAATATAAACTCCTGCTGCTCTCGAGGAAGTAAAAAAAACTCCACAAATATTTGTAAGAGTTAAAACATAATAGGAATTACAAACTTCAATTCTACACTCTGTGTAAAAAACGATAAATCATTAAATAATTATACAGCAACAATTTAATACACCTATCACGACTCTTCAGTCATGTTGTATATACATATCAGTGCCTTCAGTTATCGACAATATCTCAAAAATATCATACCGTATTATTATTTTTTTTCTTATTCATTCTTTTCTCCATTTTCGCCAATTTCTGAAGTAACACGCCGAAAAAGTATCAATCTCCTCCACTGCCTCGATGTAATCTTTTTGAGCTATCAAAATCGTTAGCGCCGACACTGGTACTTTAGAAATTCACAAGCCCTACTGCTCTACAGCTTAAATGCTACTCTTACAAACCTTACAAACTTCTAAAATTATACTGCAATCTCAAAAATATAGCATAGCTATAATAGTTGACGATTCATTCTTTATCTTTTATTTTTTTTCCTTCGGCGTTCGCGCGTCTCCGCGTCTCCGCCCAATGAAACACAATGCATTGCTCTCTCTCGTCAAAAAAAGCAATATCTGAAATAGTTTTGTAGCTCTTGTGCTTTTAGGCTTCTATCCTTCGAGGAAGGCATTTTTACAGGTTTAAAACTATTTTGGTTCTCAAGGAATCTTCTTTTTTCTAGATGCGAGGACTTACAAGTTACAAGACAATCGACAAAGGCATATAGAATCAGCCAGATCGTATAGGTAGTGCAAAGACGGAATGTAACGATTACTCTCTTATTGTTAACAATCTCGTGGACTTTTTTTTGTTTGTTTTATCTCGGCTGCGACCGCTTGTACTTGATACTCTGTGAGACTAGCTCATTATCATTTATAGACATTTCATCTGACTACGCCAAGTGTACAACGTATATACTTTTTTTGTTTCTTTAATATCAAGGTTTTTTTTTTGTTGTTTTTGTTTAATCTGAAAGGCAAGCATATGTTGGTACCAGGGCCAATCTGGTACCGAGTAACATAGCCAAAGAGTTTGTCATCTGAATTGCACCCGTCAAGAGATGGATAGTACGGCAACAATTATTATATCTTCTATATATAGATTCCTTTGGGTTTTTTTTATCGACAATACTCTAACGACGCTAGCAACTATTATAATTTATGCATTCTAGTTGGTAAGCGAGATACGGGTTCTTCACGTAATTCTGATGAAAGCTATCAAGAAAGAGAGCGTGATTGTTAGCAAACTCGGAACAAAATACTGTCCCGAGGAATTGTCGCCTCCCTCAATTTTGTTTTTCAGCGAAAGAGGTCCTCCATCGTCATTCTGCATGTTCGAACCATCCGATTTCCTCGGCGGTGTGATCATATTTTCGTCCACTGTTTCCTCATTGATTAGTGGAATTTCCTTTTCCATCAGAATAGACTCTGGAGCTCTCGTTGTCGTTGTGGTTGTTGTGCTTGTCGTAGGGGGTGGCACAGTTGTTGGAACTAAACTATTGTTGTATAGAAAGAAGACTGGACTGAATTCCGGCCTCACGTCTCGCATCGTTTCTTCTTGACGAAATCCGCTTATCCTACGATCCTTTGTCGTCTGATCTTCATAAACGGCTACCAGATTCGCCATGTACGATGTCTCCATATCTGTGTAATTTGCGACTAGAGTCACGTTCACGGCCGTTCCAGGTTCGAGTGGATATTTGACTCTGTAAGATACAAATGAAAAGTTTTATTATTATCTTGAAAATTTATATCGTCAAGTTTCAAGTTTTTTGTTGTTGTTGTAATACTTACGTGTAAGCCTCATCTCGAACTTTCTGCTCGGAAATTCCCCAGACAATGTCAGGCAATTTCGTTTTATTTTGAAGTGTTATTGATGTATTCAGGCCTTTCAGAATAGCATGGCCCTGACCCCAGTACTGGGAGTAATTGTATGTATACGTAAATACTTCCGCCAAAGTTCCAGCTTCCGAACCCGTATTTCGTATTGTTGCGGTTCCCAGTACTTTTGGAATGCGTTTCTTCTCGCGGATTTTGTTGGCATTCAGTTTGACAGAATTTAATTCGTAGCGAATAGGTTCTGTTTCCACAAGGACTTGACCACGTTCTGCCGATCCTTCTGTCCCGTCCTGAAAGCATGTGCAGGATTTGTCAAATATTGCATACTTGGCGTGATCAGTGGTTATAAATCGGTTATAATTCAGGGCTTTTCCAAATATTTCGTACTTGTAAAAAACAATCGACTTGAAATATGTATAAATTTTCGCGAGTTTATTATAACTAATGTTTTTTTTTCAGTTTCTACGAATTTAATTAAAATGTTTAATTAAGAAAGCTTTAACAAATCATATTATGAGATATTTTTAAGTATATTAGCACCACCGATTATTTAAATAATTAAATAATACTGAAATTATAATTGACTAATAATTTAAACACATTTTTATTTTATCTTATTATACTTGAAATTTAGAACAAACTCAATTAATCCATAAACTTTCTACGCACTAGTTGATTTTTCTACTAAAAAATTAAAAAATACATCTAAATAGTTTAGAGTTGAACTAAAAAAGATCAATTTTCAATCAAAGTGATTAATTTTTAAATAAAATGATAAATCTTTAAATGAAATAGTTATATTTTAAACCAAAAATATAAATTTTTAAATAAAATGGCGAACCCTTAACTGGAATACTTGAATTTTCTTTTAAAAAGATTAATTTGGACCAAAAAGATGTTTTTTAACAAAATACATAAATTATTAACCAAATAGTTGAATTTTTAACTAAAGAATATAAATATTCTACCAAAGGTTCATTTATAGTTTAAAAATTAAATTTTCCACATAAAAAACAACAAATTTGCAACAAAACTAATTAATTTTTAATTAAAATGAATGAATCTTCAACTGGAATAGATTAATTTTAAACTAAAAGAATGAAAACGAAACTAAAAA
Organism: Druon quercuslanigerum; assembly: GCA_010014905.2. Classification (NCBI taxonomy): domain Eukaryota; kingdom Metazoa; phylum Arthropoda; class Insecta; order Hymenoptera; family Cynipidae; genus Druon; species Druon quercuslanigerum. The sequence continues at coordinate 11,215 of JAAAKG020196441.1, forward strand.
AGGGTAATCTTCAACTAGACTGATGGATTTTTAAATAAAATGTTGAATCTTTAACTGGGAGAGTTGAATTTCTACCAAACAAGAGAATTTTCCAAGAAAACACTTGAATTTTTAGCTAAAAGAAAAATAAATGTTCAATTAAAAATTTAATTGTTAAATTTTCATTTAAAAAATTAATTTTCACCCACAAATATCAATTATCAAATAAGAAGATTACTTTCTAACAAAAAAGGTGAATTTTTAACTTTAAAAGTTAATTATCGACTAAAAATTTAGAAGAGTAATTTTTGGTGAAAAAAATTAATTTTTAACCAAAGACATCAATTTTTAACTGAAATGATCGAATATTTAATTAGAATAATTACATTTTCAGCTTAAGAAAAAATTTCAACCGAATTTTTTTTTTACAAAATAGTTCATTTTTTAACCGGAATATTTAAATTCTCAGTAAAAAAAATGTATTTTCAGCTCCAAAAAAAGGAAACGAAATATCTCAGTTTTCGACCAAAGAGATACATTTTTTATTAAAATAATGAATTCCCAACCAAACCATTAATTTAAAAAAAAAGAGTTTAACTTTCTGCCAAATAATAAAGTTTTCTTTCAAAAAAATATGAATTCTGAACTAAAAATGTACTAGTTGATATTTTACACAAAAAAAATTTTATATTATTTTGTCAAAGATATTTGAATTTGACCATAGAGAACAAATTTTCAACAAAGTAATGAGTTTTCAAGCAGATACTTGTATTTTCGACTTTTAACTAAAAATACAAAAGTTAAATTTTCAACCGCAACAAATTAATTTAAAAAAAATAGTAGCCTCCATCCAAGGAGTTAAATGTTAATTTCCAAAAAGAATAATTGTGAGCTAAAAATGTAGTACTTATATTTCAAGTAAAAAATATTGTAATTTTTAATTTAAAAAAAAAAAACAGTTAAATTTGCAAAATCAGTCATGAAGATTAATTTGTTTATTGAAAAGAACAAATTTTCAACAAAATACATAAATGCTTAAGTAAAAGCGATCAGTGGTTCAATAAAAAATAAAGTAATTTACTTTTCAGATTAAAAACTAATTTCAAACAAAACAAGTTAGCAATTTAAACAAAGAATTTATCACGCACTTGAAACAATGTCCTAATTTAAAAAAAAATCCCTGTCATTTCCAGGTTTTTCCAGGTTTATAAAAATTTCCTGGCAATTCCAGGTTTTATAGCTGGGGTAAAAACCCTGTAAATCTCTAAATTTAGGTTAAAAGTAAATTCTTCCTCTAAGGATAACTGAACCTTGAAAATTATAGTCGACACGAAGTTTAAGGGATCTATTCCAAGTATATACCGGCGGCAAAATAAGAAATTGTTTGCGGTGAATTAAGTGAAACTACCAGTTTCCGTACGCGAGTAAATGTGTGTGTGTGTGTGTGTGATTTAAGAAATCTGCATGAAGAGATAGAACGTTGTTTTAGAACTGAAAGCCTTTCTCATAAGCTTCCATTAGAGATAAACGCTGGCTCATGTTCACAAGCTTATCCGCAGGTTCTTTTTTATCTTAATTTTTTATTCACAAAGGAAGTGTCTATTTATAATGTTCATGATTATGATTCGAATTTTCACAAGAGGACATGTGCATTTGATAATGACCTAATGGATGAAAATCTTGAAATAGCTACGCCCACGTTTCAACTGTGATATCGTTCAGTAGTTCAATTTTAGGAAAAAGGGGGTTTTATTTATTATTAAACAAATTTTGCATTTAAGAAGATAAAAGATTTAAAAATAAATAAACAGCGCAATTAAAAAATGCTCTTATTTGCATTTTTAAATGTACTTTTATTAGTGGATCGATTTTGATTGCTTATTCTCATCAACTTTTTTCTAGTGTATTATTTTTATATTTATATATATTATTTATATTTATATATATTATTTATATTTATATATATTATTTATATTTATATTATTATTTTCAACCCTGAGTTGTTCGATGTATTTTTTTAAGTAGGCTAGAAAAAATACTTTGAAAAACACAAAAATGACTATTTAAGAAACCTACTTTTGCATATTTTATAAACTTTTCTCAAACACGCAGTTTTACGTTTCTCATTACATAGTTTTAAAGTATTAAAAATGAGTAAAATTTTTTCTTTATTTACTTATCGTAGGCTTCAAAAACTCTTCTATTTTCCTCTTTTTCTCGCTTTTCCACTTCATTGCGAACGAAAGTAATAGAACCCGATAAGAAAAGTCAACTATTTTTGGTTTGAAAGTTCATTCTGCTTAGATGAAAATTCTACTATTAAATTGTCGTGTATGAATTCATCTTGTTTGTTTAACAATTTTATTATTCGTTTTAAATTTTATATGTTTTCTTAAAAATTCAACTAGTGGTTTAAACGTTCTAATATTTAATATTTAATACAACTTTTTTGGTAGAAAATTAAATTTGTTCTTAAAAATACGTATTTTTGGATTGAAAGTTAAACTTTATGATAGAAAATTAATTTGTTTAGCTTTGAAATTCAATAGTTTTGTAAAAAATTCTCATGCTTAGTAGAAAATTAACTTTATCTTTGCAAGTTCATATTTTTTGGTTGAAAATTTAACTGTTTTTTATCAAATTCATATTTTTTTTATCGAAAATTCAACAATTTTTTCAAAATTTCTTATCTTTCTTGACTAACACATCTTTCTTGGTTAAAGAAATTGACACTATTTTTTTTTAATTTAACTATTTGGTTAAAAAGGAACTTTTTTGTTTAAAATTCATACTTTTGGGTTGGAAATTAAACTGTTTTGTTGAAAACTCGTATTTATGTATTGAAAATTCAACAATTTTCTTGAAAAATAGAACTACTATGTTGTAAATTCCAATATTTGGTTCAAATTTAACGTTTTGGGAGGAAATTTTTATTGTTTTGTAGAGAATTCGTCTTTTTGGGTTGAAGATGCACCAATTTGGTTGAAAATGTTTTTCTTTCTTGACTGATATTTTTTTTTAGTTGAAGATAATTTCTAGATAGATTCTTTGTTTAAGAGTGTAACTATTTTGTTGGAAATATGTATTTTGGATTGATAATTAAACTATTTTTTAAATTATTTTTATATTATTTTTTAGTATTATTATTTTTTTTATCATTTTTTTTCTTTATTTTTATTTATTTATTTTTATTTTTTATTATATTATATAATAATTATTTAAATAATTTAAATACATAATATGATTTTAGAAGTAATGAAACTAGTTTTCATTAACAATTAATATCTTTTTTTTGTTTGAATTATTCACTATTACATTTTTTTGTTAAAAATTCCTATTCCTAAAATTCCTATCAAGGCTTTTAAGATAAAATTTCGTAATTTTGAAACATTTAATAGTAAAATTGTCCTGACATTATTTAGATTTGAATTTGAAACTATTTTCAATTTGAGACGATTTCAATTAAAAATTGATTACTCATTAATGCTATCAATTGAAAATTATTCTACAATAATAACAGTCAAATCTACAATATAATACCTAAATATATATTAATGTTTTTTTTTTGAAAATGAAATAACTTAGATAACAGTTGAATTTCTTTTTTTTTAAATAATTTTTGTATTGAAAATTCATTATTAAAGTGAAAAGTTCAAATTTTTAAAAATTTTACTATTTATTATAAATTTGCCACTTTCATTAAAAATTTGAACATTTATTGAAAATTTAACTGTTTCATTAAAAGTTTGTATTTTCAATAGACAAACTTTATCATTTTGTATTTAATATTAAATTTATTTCTAAAACGAATTCATCTTTTTGGCCTAAAAAATTTAATTATTGTATTGCCAATACAACTTCTTGGTTGATAGTTCATTTTTTGTTTAAGTTTACCAGTTTGGTAAAAAATTAATTTTTTTAGCTTGAAAATTTACCTGTGACTTTTTGGATTGAAAATTCCTGTGAGTGATTGTAAGCCAATATTCTAAAATCAATGTATTTATAACTACATAACATCTGGCCAAAACCAGAACATCAATACAAATTCTAAATTGTATCTACAAAACTATGGATACAAGATTTTTTATCTGTTACCTGATCAGGTAACATCTAAAGAGAGGATTTTTACGGCCAGTAAACGAAAAATATTCTAACATCAATTTATTTAAATACAAACATCTGGCTACCACCATAAAATCAATACAAATTGCATATTATCTAATGCTGAATTTCGAAATGAATCAATCAGGATATTGATACTGTAGTGGTTAGACTAAAAAGACTCTAAACTCAATTTATTTAACTTTAAACATCTGGCCTAAACCATAACATCAATATAAATTGCAGATTATCTGTTGCTGAATTTCGAAACGAATCAATTAGGATATAAATGATGTAGGGGTCAGACAAAATATATTCTAAGATCAATTTATTGAAGAATACATTACATCTGGTAAAACCATAACATCAATATATAGTTATATATAGCTATGGATACACGATTTTGAATTTATTAACTGATGAGGTCCGGTTTTGACAAACGAAACGCGTGTTATTGTAACATCTAAATAAAGGATTTTTAAGGCCAGTTAGATAAAGAAGATTATATGATCCATTTATTTGACAACATCACATCTGGCCAAAACCATAACATCAATATATAGTTTAATTAAAACTATGCATACAAGATTTTTCATTTATTAACTGATGAGGTCCGGCGTCGACAAACGAAACGCGTGTTGTTGTAACATCTAAATAAAGGATTTTTAAGGCCAGTTAGATAAAGAAGATTCTAAGATCTATTTATTTGACTACATCACATCTGACTAAAATCAGGACATCAATACAAATTAAAAATGATCCATCGCTGAATTTCTAAAGAATCAGTAAGGACATTGATGTTCTAGTATTCTAGTGGTTAAACGAAAAATATTCTAAAATTAATTTATTTAACTACAAAACATCTGGCCAAAACCATCAAATCAATACAAACTGCAGATTATCTAACGCTGAATTTTCAAAGAATCAATTAGGATATTGATGATGTGGTTGTTAGACAAAAAATATTCTAATATCAATTTTTTTAACTACAAAACATCTGGCCAAAGCCATAACATCAATACAAATGGCAGATTATCTAACGCTGAATAAAAAACGAAAACCATAACATCAGTACAAATTGCAAATTATCTGTTGCTGAATTTCGAAAAGAATCAATTAGGATATCAATTATGTAGTGATCAGACAAAATATATTTTACGATCAATTTATTTAACTACGAAACATCTGGCCAAAACCATAAAATAAATACAAATTGCAGATTATCTACTACTGAATTTCCAAACATTTTACTAGGATACTGATGAGCTAGTGGTTAGATAAAAATATTCTAAGATTAATTTATTTAACTACAAAACATCCGGATAAAGCCATAACATCAATACAAATTGCAAATTATCTGTTGCTAAATTTCGAAAAGAATCAATTAGGATATCAATTATGTATTGATCAGATAAAATATATTCTAAGATCAATTTATTTCACTACGAAACATCTGGCCAAAACCATAAAATAATAACAAATTACAGATTATCTACTACTGAATTTCCAAAGATTTTACTAGGATACTGATGAGCTAGTGGTTAGACAAAAAATATTCTAAGATGAATTTATTCAACTACAAAACATCTGGATAAAACCATAAAATCAATTAAAATTGCAGATTATCGAATATTTAATTTTGAAATAAATCAATTACGATATTGATACTGTAGTGGTCAGACAAAATATATTCTAATTTCAATTTATTTAACCACAAAACATCTGGCCAAATCCATAACATCAATACAAATTGCAGATTATCTGTTGCTGAATTTTCAATGATTTAATCAGGATACTGATGATCCAGTGGTTAGACAAAAAATATTCTGATGCCAATTTATTTAACTACAAAACATCTGGCCAAAGCCATAAAATATATAAAAATTGCAGATTATCTACCACTGAATTTCCAAAGATTTAATTAGGATACTGATGATCTAGTGTTTAGACAAAAAATATTCTAATATCAATTTGTTTAACTACAAAATATCTGGCTAAAGCCATAAAATCAATACAAATTGCAGATTATCTGATGCTGAATTTTGAAATGAATCAATTACGATATTGATAATGTAGTGGTTAGACAAAAAAGACTCAAAGCTCAATTTATTTAACTGCAAAACATCTGGCCAAAGCCATAACATCCATACAAATTGCATATTGTCTTTGGCTGAATTTCGAAAAGAATCAATTAGGATATTAATGATGCAGTGGTCAGACAAAAAATATTCAAATATGGGTTTATTTACCTACAAAACTTCTGGACAAAACCATAAAATCAATAAAAATTGCAGATTATC
>JAAAKG020196452.1:0-24028 GCA_010014905.2 Druon quercuslanigerum
AGGACTTTTCTGCTCAAAATTTAAAAAGCAATGTCCTGGTTTTTGGCGGTACGAGGTTTCTGGGACACCCTGTATAATATTAAAAGCCTAAACCCCAATTTTAGCCTAAATGTAATTTAATCTTGGTGTTATTTAATTACTCACAGACTGGCGTGGGGCAACGAAGGAATCACGTGGTGGTGGTGGTGGTAGTGGTAGTGGCCGTGATAGTGTTTTTTTATAGGAGGGGAAACCTTGCATAGGCACCCATACCAGCAATCGTCTATCTCAGTCGATGAACACTCAGATAGACAATTTTTGGTATAGGTAGTGTCAGATTCTTACTGACTAAAACCCCTTCTCCCGCCAACCCATGATTCCGGAATCCGCTTTCGCATTACTTCAGGAACATAGGGATAAGGCTAATAAGCCATGCCTCTGCTTCCCGCTGTTTGCCAACTTGGACATCTCACTGCTGTCGTTCTGGAGACTTCCTTGAGAGGGTGGCCTCCCTGAACGTCATAAAGCTCATTGTGCCCGGAAGATGGTCTGTCCGGGGCTTCCCTTGTTTTTTGGCGCAGAGGAAGCACTGCGGTGTATCAATGCACACCGCAGCTTTATGCCCCTCTTTGCCACATATCCAGAAAACACCTGCTCCATTCGGACCGGTGCATCTCGCTGCCATATGACCAAAGTCCAGGCAGCGATAACATCGAGCCACTTCGAGCTTTCTGCGAACCCGACAGGGCACCCATCCTATCTTTAGGTAGCCTGTTCGCACCAATCTCCCTGCCAGCTCCTCTCCCAGTTCCATAAATGCCCTCAGACAACCTCTGAAGAGCTTCTTAGTAAGACTGATCCTCACCTCACCAACCGCTTTTTTGAAGTTGCTTCTGATTGCCGCTTCGACATCCTCCTTCACAGTAGTTGTGTCAAGGTCGAAAATCTCAACCTCAACACGAGGGACGTGTTCCTGCACTCTAGCCTGGGGTATTTTGTACCCCAAGCTCACATTCTACTTTCTCTTTACCAATCGCCCATCTCTGACAATGGAAGAAGGTATGTTCCGCATCGTTAATCCAATTGGGACAATAGTCGCAGTTTGGACTGACTTTATTTTTTCGCCTAAAAAGGTAGGCATTAAAGTGGCCATGGCCAGACAAAAATGAGGAAAGATGAAAGTTCGTTTCCCCGTACTTTCTGCTGATCCACGGTTGGACTTCGCCTATTATTCTGGCAGTCCACCTGCCACTTTCTCCTTCTTTCCATTATTGATCCCATTTGGCCCAAGTGATTGATCTCTCCTCAGATGCAATGTTTGGATCTACGTCTTGTGTTTTGGCTTCGTAGATACTTCTTCTTTGGACTGCTAGCAGGTCAATGGGGATACATCCCGAAATGACAAGCACAGCCGGCCCTTGACAGCGATCTATAAGCACAGGCCACTCTAAGTGCACCTTTCCTTTGCACCGCCATCAATTGTATGCGTCCACAATTTGCCTTCAAGGCGCCCGCCCTAATCTCTGCTCTGTACAGCATGATCGAGTGTGCCACGCCCATAAGAACTCTCCTTTTAGACCTTCTAGGGCCATCAACGTTTGGCATGATTCTTGACAGCATGGCAACCATTTTTTCCGCTTTATTAGCCGCCTTTGCAATTTGTATGCCAAAGGTAAGTTTCTCGTCAATATAGTTTTCTACTGTCTGTTTCAAAAATCCTGGCTCCTCTAAAAATCATTGAATAACTCAATCAAAAAAAGTCACTTATAAAAGTGAAAAACATGTTGTTATTCCTCATGTTATTATGAATAAGTACAGTATCATTCAACCGCGATATGTCCATAACTTTTGATGCAAAATTGCAAAGAAGGTGAAAAAACGGTGTTAAAAGTACCTTTTACAACTTGGTAAACTTTCGGCTGTCGTATTTCGTGAAAAAATGCACGAATTGTTTTGGAAAAAAATCAAGTAGTTAGCTTGAAGTTTTTTTGAGAAGTACGTTTTTGAAAAATTCGAAAATATTTATAACTTTGGTGTCGGTAGTAAATAAAAGCGAAGAATGCTAACTCAGCTTCTAATCAAGCTGGAGGGCTCTACTAAGGCTTACAATTTTTCAAAAAAATCCACAATTTCACTTGTGGGGGTTTTAAAGCAGTCAATTAAATGAATAACTCGCTATCGCATATTATTTTTTCTATTTTTTTTTTCTACGGGAGTCGACCTCAAGTCTAATTGATACATTGAAGGGGTCTCATTTACTATTGTCAAAGTCGGTTGACCCACGCGGCTCATTCGGTCTTCCAAAATTTCTGTTTACAGACATCTGGCACACTTTATGAGGCGGAGAACCAAGCTGGACATCGATACCCTGGAAACCTGCTGAGACTATTATCTACTTCTTTTGTGCCTACAGTCTAAAAAAACAGAACAAAATAATCTGCAATAGAGATTTTCGTTTAATTGACTTTAAAAAAAAAAAACACTATCGAATTTGCTGATTTTTTTGAAAAATTGTAAGCCTTAGTAGAGCCCTCCAGTTTCAATAGAAGTTGAGTTAGCATCCTTCACTTTGATTTACTGCCGACACCAAAGTTATAAATATTTTCGAATTTTTAAAAAATGTACTTCTAAATAAGACTTCAAGCTAACTACTCGATTATTTTCAAAACAATTCGCGTATTTTTTCACGAAATACGACCGTCGAAAATTGACCAAGTTGTAAAAGGTACTTTTAACCCCATTTTTTCACATTCTTTGCTATTTTGCATCAAAAGTTATGAACATATCGCGGTCAAATGATACTGTACTTATTTGTAATGAAAGGAGGATTAAGAAAATGTTTTTCATTTTTATAAGAGATTGTTTTTGATTGAGTTATGCATTGTTTTGTAGAGGGGCCAGGATTTTTGAAACAGATAGTAGGTACTTCAAAACATTCCCGGCTTCTATGTTATGCCGCGCGATATCCGCTTTAAAGGATTTTTTGAAGCACATCTGCCTAATAAGAACGACAACTTCCGTTTTTTTTCTGGCAAGTTGTAAATGATGATCGTTGAGCCAGTTCTCGACTCTCACGGCGACAATGGCCACCAGCTTGTTGGTGCAATGGCCGTGCCTGTTCTTCCGTTCTAGCCATCATCATCGCAGCGAGATCATCGGCAAAACCAATTAGTCTTGTACCGTCTGGTAGGTCTAGTGTTAGGACCTCATAATATACGACGTTCCACAGATCAGGTCCAAGGACTGAACCCTGAGCTACTACCGCCATGACTTCGGTATTGCACACACCTTCCGTCAAGTATGTCAATCCATCTAACGGAGTTAAAGCATTCCTCACGTCAAAAGTCATCATTACGCTAACTTTCTTTGTTCAGTAATTTCCTCTCAATGTATTTTCAACCTCCTGTAAGGCTTCACGAATCGCACCTATGGTGGACCTGCGTTCCCGAAAGCCATGTTAATTATTAGCCAGGCCTCATGCTGCTCCAATTGTTGTTCTTAATCTGGCTCTTATACATTTTTCGAAGAGCTTCCTAATAACGTCAAGCATACAGAGTGGTCTGTAAGACGATGGCGTTATCGGTGGACCCTTTCCCTTGTCCAACAGAACCAATTGTTGCTTCTTCCACCTTTTGCAGAAAACTTGCTTTAAGGCAAGCGTTAAAAATATTCAAAAATATGAATGGATATTTCTGAACTATCTCTTTGACAACCTCTGTTGTGATTCCATCTGGGCCAGGCGGTTTACCGCATACCATACAGGATGCCGCTGTCAATAGTTCCTCCTTTGCAAAAAGGGGAATTAATTTAGGCTGCACTTTCTCCGGGATGATTCTACTGGGATGTTTAGGAAAAAGTTCCTCCACAATCAGTTTCATCATTGCGTTATCCATAGCTGCAATCGGTAATCGTCTGTTAATTTTTTCAGTCGCTATCTGTTAACCCAGTCCCCTTGTGGCGGCCGTAGACGTTGACTCTTCTATCAGATGCTCGCCTCACCTAGAAATTGTGCCAAGAAGCTTAGTCGTCTCGAGCTTATTTGTGTTTCAGCCAAATCCTTGCTTTTCCCTTTTTAGGGTCTTGTAAATCCTTAAAGACACGCAGCCCATTTGAAAGCTAATGTGCATGTGGTCGCTTGCCGTGTAGTCCTCCAGGACCTCCCATTTAGATATCTGGCATGCTGCACCTGGTGTAGACATGGTAATATCTAGAATTGTTACAGGATAGCCTTTCCTTCTAAAGGCGGATGAGTTTCCTGTATTCATAATGTTGAGATCCAATCTGGCTGCCATCTCCGTAACTTCACGGACCCTTGTGTCTGTCCAGGTCATGCCCCATTCACATGACTTGGCATTGAAGTCACCGGCTAAGATAATATCTTCGGTAAGGTTGGAGCATAGATCCTCAATTTCCTCGAGCTTCTCACGAAAAACTGCTATACCCTCATTTGGTGAGAGATAGCAGCTGAAGAAAGTTACTTTAGGCGTCATGACCCATACAAAGGCATCGCCTCGTCCATGTTTTTGCACCGGGAAGTCAACGATGTTAATAATCAAAACGGCTGTAGTACCGCTCCCGTCTTGGAACTAATTTTTCTTTTTCTGGGTCAATATTGTTCACATATAATAAAAACGTTTGCTTTTTTATTGTCTACCAGCATTAGATCTTGAGCTAGTTGACAGCGACTCAAATTGCCTTGAAGGATGACCGCCATTATCTTCTTTTCTGTACTTGTTTTTAGCGTCCAAAAAATCTGCAAACATCAATGGTCCCGTTATGTGATCAGATTTCACTTCGGGTGGCCTCCCTGAAGGAGAGCAACCTCATTGTTCCCGGACGATGGTCTGTCCGGGGCACTTCGGCACGCGCAGCGCAGAGGAAGCACTGTGGAACGCTCGCGCATTTCACAGACTTGTGGCCCACCATGCCGCACGTCCAGCAAGACTTTGTCCTGTTCGGACCCCCACAATTTGCCGCCATACGGCCGAAGCCGTTACAGCGGAAAAATCGTTGGATCACCGTCTTTTTGCGCACTGTACAGGGCATCCATCCAACTTTGAGATGCCCTTTGGGCAACAGCCTGGATGCCAGCTCCTCGCTAAGCTACACGTATGCCTTCAGATGGCTTCTAAATGGTCTCTTCGTCAGATTGACCCTAATAGCGCTAATGTACACATCACCGAAATGACTCGGGACAGCCTCCTTTATTTCTTTGACATCCATTGCTGAGTCGATGTCCAGTACCTCGATTTTAATACGCGGGACGAGCTCTTGTACAGAGCCTTTGCCCCCTACGACGTCCTTAATAGCCTTTTGAGTCTGCAGAAGGCCCCACCTCGATAAGGATCTCCCCTTTCCTCGTCTCTCTAACTCCCCTGATTTCGACACCAAGGGTGTCAGGGTGGACCTTCCTTTTGTGATCTTTTAGGATCTCAGCGTAGGTGAACCCTTTGGACGGTTTAACAACACCCGCCTCGGGTTGTTCTCGCACCTGCGCCTTTTTATTCTTTCTTCTGGTGTTGGCAGCAGATTGCAATGCTTCTTCTGCCTTCTTTGGGGGCGACGTCGTGACCGCAGAGCATTTTTCACCTTCGGTTTCTTTGTTCTTGGCTTCGAACAACCAGCCTTAACTCTCTCTCTGTTCCTATGTTGAGGCATTAGGGCTTCCTCAGCTTCTTCGGTCTAAGTACCGCTTTGACTAGAGCTAGCCTTCGCCTTCGCCATCGCCTTGCGTGTTGAATCCCTTCCTCTTTTTTCAGCAGGGGATCCAATTTCGCACGGGATGTACTTTATCCGAGTAATAGCATTGTATGTAAACTTCTGAAGTTTGAGTGCTATTTTCTCCAGCTTTTCAACTCCTTCCTTGACTTGTAAGTCCATGTTGCGCCTTCCCAGGCAGAAATCCTTCATATCATGTATGACAAACTCCAACTCCTGTATGGACTGTCTTGTCTTAGTGAGGTTTTTTTTTGACGACGGCAAAGTCTTGCCTACCCTTCGACTTCAGATTCTCATCTGGATCCTCCTCTACGTCCAATGGACCTCCCAACTCTTCGCATATGCTCCGGTTAATTTTGTCTTGATTATTTGCTATATTATTCCCACGATTAGCTAGGGAAGTATAGGTCCAGCCCCGCAGAGCCCCGCATGCGGGGGTAAGGTCTAAATACTCTAGGAGGCGACCTGGTATCCTAGAGACACCGTTTGAGACACTACTCCCTGGTGCCACTCAATCCTCGGCACGGTTGTTAACGCCTTTACTTGGGGTTTTAAGTGTGTTTGGTCTGCGGGGCCTATTTTATTTCAGCCCGCTCGCTGGAAACAGAGGGCAAGTATGTAATAAAATAGGCCCCGCGAACCAAACACCGATGATCGGTGCCGACCATAACTCACTGGGAGTACCTCGAACAGGTAACAGGTATGAGGCTGATGTGAGCTTGCTCTGCCGTCTTGGTGTAAGTTATAAAGTGTAAGTTGTCAGGTGTAAGTTGTAAGGTGTAAGGTGTAAGTTGTAAGGTGTAAGTTTAAAGGTTTAAAATGTGGTCGGTCATCAAGAGTCCAGCCCATTCGGGCCCTGATCAGGTAGTGGGTGGTGGTTGCAGACGCCGAAATCTGCAGTGCTCCGGGCGAGTCCGGTCTGTCCGTGTATTCCGGGACCGGTTAAATGAAGACTGGGCCCTAGGGAACTGGGGTGGGACTGTGGTCTGAGGGTATATCCGCTCCCAGTTACTTTGGCCCGCCCCTTCACGCGCGAAGCGCTGGATAAATACTTTATGGTAAATAATCAAACAGCAATTTTTCGAAATGAGAGTAACCAAATAGAAAAAGCCATGGATACGGATATGGGTAACGACGAGGACATAAGTACTGAGTTATAAGTGTCTTTAAAAGCTAAGGCAAGTGATTAAGGGAGATATTTGCAGTCAAAGAGTTTGGAAGAGCTGGAAATGGATGAAGAACAACGGTTCCAAGATTTGCAAAAAAGTCATTAGGGAAGCGTTTATGGTGTAGAAAGGTGGATAATACCCAAAAAGATATTAAGAATTGTGTCGTGTCTGCTGTTAACTATCTCTCAATTATGAAACAAACGAAAGACAAAATAAAGCTCGCTAAAAATGCCCGATTGATTAATGAAAAGAAGAACTCTGTTAAGCATCCATCTATCTCCAAAATGGTTGCTGACCAACGAGGTGACTCAATTAGGTCACTTGAGAAACGCAACAGGGACGAGAACTCACCCAGTCCCAACAATGCTCGTTCACTCAGCCAAGGAAAAAATCATAAGCTGAAATAACAAATACTTGGACCACGGTTCAGGGAAAGAACTGCTGCTGCTGCTGCTGAAAATTTACAGCAGCATCAGCAGCAGCAGCAGTATCAGCAGCATCAGCAGCAGTAGTAGTAGTAGTAGCAGTAGAATTACTTAAACTGTTACTTTTTGATATAAAAATAGTAAGCAAACAAATTTTCAAACAATTAACTTGAATTAAAGACGGGCGTACAGAATGAATCCCACATACTTTCATTATTACGAAAATTATTTTTTTTTAAATCGAATTCTTAAATGTAAACTGAGGTTTTATGCAGAAATACAATAATAAGTGGAACTAAAACAATCGAGGCACTGAGAACTTGCCTTGAACAGGTATTTACGAGCTACAAGATCGTCAATCAAGGTTTGATCGATAATCTAGATTTTGCTGTCGGTGGAGTAAAGCATTTGCAGCAGGTTTCGAGGAGGTTAGGTAGGGAGGGTAGACAAGGATCGTGAGGTAGGGGTGAGTATCAGAATGTTCGCGGCTGGTCACCCTCGAGCTTGGAATCAGTCTCCCTGGAGCAACCCCCGAGCGATTTCGATTACCGATAACACTCGTTTTAAAACACCCCGTGTCGATTCGTTCTATTCGCATCAACCTCCGTTACGTCCAACCCCTGTGGCTGACTTGTGAGTCTTTTTTTATTCCACCTACTCGTTGACGGACGCGGCAATTGTCACGTTGGGAGAATTTCTGCTCCCTGCAGATGCCATTCAGTTTTTTAATTGGTTCTTTAGGGTGTTTAAATCCTTTTTTGAAATAAAATTATTTTTATTATTAAAAAAGAGTTTTTCCTTCTACATCACCTCGTGCTTTCGTTGAACATAAAATTATTTTAAAAAATCCATATTTTGGGAAAGTGAATAAACGATGACTCAGGTCTCGAATGCTATGCTCTTAGATCATAGAATCTGAGACTTTAAGAGGAGCTCTTCCTATAGAACGCCAAATCTTAGTCAATTTTCGTGATTTTTTTAGGATAAGGAATGTATATATCTTTTGAGGCTCATAGGTACTTTTTATTATATAATTATAGTTTACAAAACAATTTTTGTAGCCTAAAAAAAATGAAAAATGGCGAAGATATATACAGTCGCCGTGAAGCTGTCCAGAAAGAAGGCCGAATGAGGTGTACACTCTAGCACCTCGTAGGATTATCCGAAACAGTCTGAGCAAAAAGTTAATTTTTATATACAAGTAGTCACTTGATGAACTAGTAATACTAAAAAAATAATAACAATTGGCTACAAGGTAGGCCTTAAAACAAAAAAGATGATTTTTTCGGAAAAAATTTCAAACTTTGACCCGGACAAAAACATGTTTATTTTGATCATTTTTAGTCGGTCTTAGGTCCATCAACTGCGCATAAGTAATGTAAAATCGTGTGCTAAATATGAGCTTGTTAGGTGAAATAGTTTTTGAATAATCTTATACACCAAGATTGGAAAAAAAAGTTTCGAGATAATCGCGTTTAAAATGTCGGCAAAGGAAAGACGTATGATTCTGTGACTTGACGACTAGTCAAGTATTCCAGGAGTATAGAACTGTCCATTCAGCTTCAAACTATTAGTAGGTATTAGTATCTCAGGGTATTAGTGAAGTCGCACGTATTTGAGTATCGGATTGGCGGGACCTTGGTTTGTTAGATCATGACTCCAAGCGAAGCCGAAGCGAGTCACGCTCAAAGGCACCAGGGACGTCATTTTTAAGAATTGACCGAAATCACAAACTGCTTCGTGTTGCAAACTACAAATTTAGAAAATAAAAAATGCATTTTTTGAAGCTTTTATAGGGAGTGCCTCCTCAAAGCACGTAAAAATTGTAGCTCTAAAATTAACCTCTTCCGTAAATTAATCTCTTGAAATTTCTCTCTGTGTGGGAAAAAGCTATTATTTCAATAATAAGAAATTGTTAATAATATTTCTTACCTTCTTACTTGAAGGTAATTAAAAAGCCAAAATGGTGTTGTTAAAAAAGTTTCTGCTTCATTTAACATAAGCTGTACATGTGCAAAGAAATTAAGCTGCATGCATGTATTAAAAATGGTTAAGGCTGTCTATAATCTCCAATTTCAAAATTGTATAGGCTTTAATATAAAGCAGTAGCGTGATAACTGTATCGCTGATCCAAATATCAAAAAAATTTGCACATTGTTACTAAAATTGACTGTTAGTTGTCTTACAATGATTCGCGAAAGTCTAACATGTATACATATATTCCAGGTATTTTTGTGTTCCTTGTTATTTTCAAAATAACGAAACTGTTTCTCTGAAGTTCTAAAAACGATAAAAGTACAGTGAAATCTCGATATAACGGTAATTGATATAAGCGTTATATGCGGGAGCGTTATATCGAGATTTCAATGCATATGTATAAGGGTGCGTCAGTCTGGTTCAGCGAAGTATGCTTTTGGCTGAAATGATGAAATTTGGTCAATTTTCAACTTAGAATGCAAATCGAAACAGAGAGCTTAGTGCACTGTCTAATAACGATGGAAGATTGTAGAGCCCCGTTCTTAATTATATTGTAAATTAAAAAGTAAGATAAGGGCATTAATTAAATAAAGGTATTTTCAATGTGTCCTGGAAACCGGGTATGTACCCTTCTCCTTCTTAGGTTCGTATGCGTAGACTCTTTCTTAAATAAATTAAAAACTTTAATGGGACAGCCTGACGAACAGATGTCCAAAAAGAACTTTTTTGTAGAAACATCGCTCAACTGTAATGGCTCCAGGTATAGCTTGCAACAACTAATTAATTATTTTAGCCAAAGCAAAAGTTTTTTTTTTAATAGGAACTTAAATTATTTGTTCTTTATAACTCATAGTGTACGTAAATAACTTATAATATGCTGAATATGAAAAAACTGAAAATGTTTTATTAATGAATTCGTATGCTTTGGTCATATAAATAAACTTGTAACAAAAATGATTTAAATACACGTCTGATTCTGAATGTTTTCTCAATTACATATTTCGCGAGAAATCACTGGAACTTTGAAAAAAAGCAATTGGAAAGAAAATTTTAGTTTATCGAAAAAATGAGACTGCTTGCAGCGAAGAGATAAATATGTGCAATTGTTTCTAAAAGTTGTATGAAGAATTAACAGTTATTATATATTTGTTAGTACTTATTGTTATTACAAAAAATAAGCGAGCAAAAAGTAAGTCGGAAGCGATTTTCAGTCGAATTCGTATAATAAATTGAGTCTAAACATATAAGAATGGTAAAGATGGGAATTTGTTTATAATAATTTTTCTTCTAAATACAAATCTTTGTAAAATTACCAAATATAAGGACAAAAAGTTATTGAAATGAGATTTTCAGTTTATTCTGCGAAACTCATTGAGCCACTTAATTCAGACAATGTCAAACTGTATTTGTTTACAAATATCATTTGAGGAATTTAAAAAAGGGGCTTGTTTTAATAAATCCACACCGTACATTAAGTTTTTCTAAAATTTTATGCAAAAACTATGAATTTCAACAACTAATCATTGCAAATCATGCAAAAATGACACATAACCATGAAACATGATTACAAACCATAATAAACCATATGTTTCTCATCCCAGCACATTTTAAATTAGTTAGCTATAGTTATTATATCAATTGTATTTATGTTTTATAGATTTTAATTTTTGTTCAATCAAAGAAAAATATTCATTGGCTCGAAGTCAACGAAAAGTTTCTTTGATTTAAAGAAGTTTCTTTGTTTCAAAAAAATGTTTTTTTCCTCCCAATGCAATTTAAAAAAAATTTTAAATGCTTTCCTTTGTTTGACAGTTATTTTTCGTCAAATTAAGAAAATGTTGTTAAAAAAATGATTTCCTTAATTCAAAATAAATATTTTTGTGACTGGAAACATGGTAATCAATGATGTCACAGAGACCGCATAATATAAAAGACGAGTAAAATATTTTAAGGGTGATGTTGAATGCAGGTGGGTCTAGGATCGATATTTTAAAATCGTCGGAGCTCCACATTGTGTAACTGACGTGTGTGAACTAACCGTGATTTTGGCCAGCTGGTCGAACTGATTTTCCACCTGCCATCAATTGTTTGTCACTATAATAACCCCTTATTACGACTTGGAAGATATGCTTGAAAATTATGGGTGAATAGGCTGCTGATCAAAGATATGATTAAATATTCAATGTTTACAACTTATATATTTAAGGGTGACTTTCATTAATTTGGAAGCAATATAACCGCAAGTTCTTTGTTCCCACGAATGCATATTAGAGTGCAATTGAATATGTTTGGCTTTAGTTTATACCTTATGAACATAATTGTGAGAAAAAAAAGATTTGTTTTGTATGTAGATTTGGGAAATTGTTTTCCAGATATGGAAAGAGTTTTAATTGTTTTAATTATAATTGTTGCGTATGGCACTTAAATCTCAAGAAAATTGTTATAATGCTGTAGGTATAATATATGAAAAATTAAGAATAATAGGAATTTCCAGGTGAAAATACGCCCACAATATTGTAACGATAATATTTCTAGAGCTTGGATTTGTAAATCCAAAGACGACTGATAAGATAATTCACTACCGTTATTATCATCAACCAACATATATAACATATAACATAACCAATATATTAATACAGTTGCCGACTTCATGCTTGCAAGCAAATAGGGCGAAGGCAGCGCTTCGAAGGAAAAAGAATCTTTAATTTTTCAATATACACGGTGATCCATTTTAATCTATAATCCCAAATATGTTCTAAAATAGTTTATGTACAAAGAAATGGTTTAAACAAAGTTTGACCTGGACCGAGGGGGACATTTGAATATACCATCAATTTTGACCTTGAGGTCAATTTTTCAGGTCAAGTGGAGGTAACACCCTTTTCTTAAATGAGAAACCCTGTTTTTGACTGCGGATTTGAAAAGAGCGGCAATTTTACGTCAAAAATGACCTGTGGAAAAATGGTTTGTGTGAATTTTTCAGGTCAAATGAAGGTAACACCCTTTTCTTAAATGAGAATACCCTGTTTTTCACTGCGGATTTGAAAAGAGCGGAAATTTTACGTCAAAAATGACCTGTGGAAAAATCGTTTGTTTGGAAAGGTAAAAAATTAAGGTCAAATGTATTAGAAACGATTAGAGGCCCTTTTTCTGAATTGTCTTGGTCCGATCATTGAATAGTTCCGGACATGGGCTGGTAGGGGCGTATTTTTCGTGGAATATTGATTCGGTAAGTAATTCATTATTTATTATATGTACTATAAACCAATATTTTATGAGTATCTTTTGATTTCAATATGATACGTAAAGTTTTCGAGAAAATTTTGTTTAAAACTTTATTTTTGTAAAAAAGTATCTTTTTTCAATTGCTTATACTGCAACATTAAACAAAGTGGGCATTTTCCTCAATTTTCAAATAAAGTATATTAAAATCTACTTTAATTATTTATTTATTAATATAAATCCAATAATTATAAACAAATAGATTTTCTCGAAAACTTTGCATATTATATTGAAATAAAAAAATAGGAGTCGAATATTTTTGAGTGTAAATAAGACAAAAAACATTTTAAGTAGTGTTTTGTAATGTCAAACTGTCAAGTGTTGACGTAAGAATGGTCAAAAATGTGTTTTGCGCATACAATTGATTTAATATTTATGTGATTACGCACAAATACGTACATGCCACTTAAAGTGTCTTTGCTTCCTCATATAGGAAGCCCTGTAATGGTATTTTACCTATAATTTTTAATGGTAGCTCCCCTTTTAAACAAGATGCTTAATGTCCGCAAACAAATGGGCTTTGAAGGCTAGAAAAATCATATGATTTCTAATGTTTCCTTAATATAATAAAATTTTTTTTTGATAATCTGTTACATCATGTTACATCTGTTAAGTATATAAAATAACGACAGTTGAAAAACATTTTCCATAATTTCTATCAATTTATTTTTGAAAATTCAGCTGCTGGGACCTGATTTTCGAAGACCACTTGGAAAAAGTATCCTTTTCGTGGTCAGGATAACTCAAGATAGCTTCATCCGAAATAAAAAAACAACATATAACTATATATAACATATAACTAAAATATTTAAAAATATTAACCCGTAGAATGCGAGAGAATTGAGCGAGAACACTGAGGAAAATGAATAGTTGGGGCTAATAAATTTGCATTAGTAAAGCATATACTGGTTCTGACTACTTATAAGGCCTACACTGTGTTTTTTTCACTATTCACTGTGGATTTTACAGCTGCACTGTATGGCTGTCAAAAGTATACACTGTGTTTGTACCAGTGACTTATTTTGAATAGGATGCGGTTGCCACAACTACACAGTAAAAGTTCTCATTAATAGGATGTATCTGCTGCAACCAGCATTGCTGGCTAAATAAAAAATTCATAATCCTAATGAAACATAAGTCTTTATTTAAATTTGCATGTTACAAAGACTAAGTCCATTTTAAATTAGGCAGGTTCTCCATTCGGGGTTGCGGAATCTCTCCACATTAATGTGAAATTAATCCGGTCATTTTTTATTCTGATAGCCTTCATTACATTTTTTCAGAATTCGCTTAAAATTTAAGCATTTTTAAAATTAAGGTCGAAGTTCCAAAAATTGAGAAAGTGACCATTGTCTTATTGCATCGGGGTGTGTATTCCATATTACAAGCGCTTGATCTTTATATGCGTCTTTATATACAAAACCACCCTATATTTAAACCTCTCTATTTTTGCGAGATAAAATTCGAATCAGTTTTTGCATACAAATCGCAACAAAAATCAAACTTTTTACATGCGAGGTTTCAGTTTTTTAAAAAAAGGTTGAAAAAACTTTAATTGAGATTCATATACAATAATTTATCACAATTATATAACTAAATTGAGCCCAATTTTGGTTACAAATTAACTTCCAGCTGCTCTATCGTACATGCCGTTTGTCTCTGTACGGAGTGCAGGGTCCACATCGGGGACATGTCTCTGCGGACTGTACGGACTGTAAACAAATTTTTCATTAAAAAAAAATTTTCTGGAAATATTAAAAGTCGACTTTCTGAATAAAGTCACACTTATATTTTTTTCAACCTTCACTTTCAATAGAAAAATATCTCATGAGTTTTATGGGCGCGAAATATAACTTTTGTGACCAGTTTTTTTTCAGATTTACCTCCGCCATATTTCGTTGATTTTAAACTTCTTTTGAATTTTCGGGCGGATTTTACAAGAAGACAGTAAACGGATAAAAAATCAGAAGATAAACATTTAACTCAAAAATTGCATAGTGTTTCGTATGTAGGTGGGAGCCTCTGCCAATAGCCGAATCTAACATATAGGATTAAAAAAAAATGTTGGGTTTTTGAAAAGGGAAGCACAAAATTCTAATAGTAAAAATACGTATCACCTAATTTCCTCTACAAAGCAAAAAAAAAAGAGATTATGTGACTTCAAGTGCTAAACCTGCCTGATTTGAAATGCATTAGGTCATAAATATTTTTCCACTTAGCATACATAGTTTAGAAGTTCCGTTTACAATATATAAGTTTACATCACCAAATTTCTTTCGGCGAAGTTCAAAAACTAAAATTGAAAATATACTTGCAATGTACAAAATATTTCGAAACATGCAAATACATCAATTTTTAAATTTTGTGTTTCACCTTCCCAAATAATAAACCACTTTCTATTTGATGCAGAATGACAGGAAATGGGGCGACAAGATTGATCAACATCACACATTCTTATTGTAATGTCTAAACTAATTCATTTGCATGCAATTGATTGCCAAAGCTATACGTTGTCAAACGCTTACAAACAAAGCAAATCTCACCATTCTAGTTTTGCAAAACATTTTCAATATACCTGAACTGAGAAAGTAGTTCGTCTTCCCCATAAAATTATATAAAAAAAATTCTCTGCTTGTATGTCACACCATTAACTTAAACCCATGACAGCTATAAGCACGGGCTGTCAAATGAATGGGGATGACTACTTTCAAAAGCAGTGAATGTAGGCAAATGAGATATATGGTCAAAGCATTTTTCAACTCTACTGTCACTATAGGGTACGAAATGTCTCTTTATTAATAAAAGATAACATAGGCCCAATTGTTTCTTGATTCAAAAATTGTAAGTGATATTTCTTCTACTACGCAGGTAGTAAAGCCGACTAAGCAAATAGTCAGCATAGTACTTAGGCCAAGCAACCTTGTGGGAAAAAGGCCACTATCTTCAAAAAATGCTGAGGAGATGAAAATTAATAATATAGTACTTTTCGACATCCTAAACAACATAAAAAGTATGCTAACACGCTCCACATGAACTTTGCCACCATTTTAAAAAAACGTCGCCTAAAATCTATGTTTTTACAAATATCTCCTGTTTGGACCATCAGAGAAGAAGAAAGTCTAAAAATAAATTACAGTGAATGAGATTTTCTACAACTTTTGTTTTAAACATTTTTTTTGTAGAATTAATATTTTCATAGATAAGTGCACTGTTAAGAGTTGTGTGTATATAAAGACAGCATAAATACCCTATTATAACCAGAAATTGAAGTTATTATCTAGAAATTAATAGTTTTTAGAATATTTATAATATCGTACTATTATTATTATTATTATTTGTAATAACAGTAATAGAAATAATTATTATTTATAACTTTGCTCGTTTCCACGCCACCTATGAAGTAAAGGGCGCGTTTGTTTCTTTGTA
The DNA here is from genome assembly GCA_010014905.2 of Druon quercuslanigerum. NCBI lineage: Eukaryota > Metazoa > Arthropoda > Insecta > Hymenoptera > Cynipidae > Druon > Druon quercuslanigerum. The sequence goes on from JAAAKG020196452.1 coordinate 15,977, forward strand.
GTTTTTCCAATAGGTGATGAAATTGAAAAAAAATACTATTAAACTATGGTCGACCCAACTCTGGGTGAGTATGGCCCAAATGTTGGCATAATATCAAACAGTGCAAGTGACCCTACTGGGCTTGATTTATTATATATATATATATATATATATATATATATATATATACATTATATTGAATTACTTTTAATTATATTAAATAAAAGTCGAAGTTTGTGAAAGTATTTGCTGGATAAGCAGTACGGGCTGGGTATCGATACTAATATCGAATCTACACATTATACAACTCTACACATTGCGTGTAGACATTAAATGAAAGTGGTCAACTCTACACATTTAATTCCCCACATGAGAGTCTCCACATGAAGTCTACACAATCATCTCACCACGTGAGTCTACACATTATACAACTCTACAAATTGCGTGTAGACATTAAATGAAAGTGGTCAACTCTACACATTTAATTCTCCACATGAGAGTCTCCACATGAAGCCTACACAATCATCTCACCACGTGAAAGTCTACACATTAAAATCAACACATTAAACTCTACACATAATAACTCTGCACATTAAAGTCTACACGTTAAAACTGTACATGAAACTCTGCATATTGAAGTATACGCGCTAAGCTTATAGAACGTATTATTTTTATCAGTTTATTATAAATAATAATTTATAAATAATAATAGGTTTAATTAGGAATTATAAGTTTAGAAGCAAATTTTCTGCAAAAAATCACCTTTTTATTTTCCTGTCAATGCACCACGTTGATATTGTTTCATGCGGCTAAAGAATAATTAGAAATGGTGTCTATAAATGATACTTATATAAAAATAGATGTAGCCTTGCTGGTTCGATCGCTGACCTTTTAAACTTTGCCTATAGACTTTTACCGTATTTTTAGTATTTCGAATCCCAATTAAAGCGGTGGGTCCCCCTTGTTGCACTTGAATGCAACCTAGTATGTGCATAACGAAGTAAAAAAGAAACCAGATTTACATATTTGATATGTCATATGTTATAGGTGTACGACACTAGCGTACCAAGTAAAAATATAAACAAAATTTACGATGCTATATTTTTCCAATGCATGCTGGCCTGCCGAACTTAAAAATTTCTTTGAAAGATTTGTATGAATTAATTGGATAGGAAGCCCCGACTTTTTCAAAAATATTTCGGTTCACTGTACTTTAATTACAAAATTGGTCAGGAAAGATGGCAGTAATATTGGCTGCATATTCGATGATGTTTACGTTGATACCTTTTGCAAACAGATTTATCTTTTCTAGCTTCCGAAATATTTATAGTACTCGTAAACTCGAACAATTTATCCTTATGACTTTTATTGATAAAAAAAAAAATTATCAGAGTTATAGTACTTTCAAAATCTAAAAAAACAAACCAAAATGATGAGCAGAGACAAGAGATGAGCAGAATTAAAAGACAAAAGTATCTGAAGCAAAACATATTTACAAGTTTGTTATAAACTCTGATTATAAAAATATATTAAAAGTAAAAAAAAAATCTTTTTGGAAGTAGATCACAAGATAAAATAATATTTTATTTAACGAAATTTTTTGCCAAAATTAAATCTACATTGTATATATACAAACTAAATTTATGGAAAAACGACAGAAGTTACAGTAAAATCTTTACTAATATTTTTTATTGTGATAGAATGAGCATTATTTAAATGATAAAAAGGATACAGTAAAAATACTTTTGTTCCAATACTAATGCATATTATGAATAGTAATAAAATAAATTTATTAAAATGATATATATTTGTCAGCGTGGCTGAGAATAAAATTTAATGTGAAATAATAAATAAATAATAAAATAATTATGAAAAATAAAATTTGTACATTACTTTTGCAATATCTAAATAAGCACAGTACCGAACCGAGGGGCAAAAATAAATATAATATACATTTGTTATATTAGAGTTGAACATAATGTGGAAAAGTTCGCATTTTTGTCCAAATCAAGTACGAAGCATGAGATACGTCATGAGAATGTGTTCGTTAAAGCCAAAGGATTTTTAGCAAAAGAGAATTTACTATCACAAAATGACAGTTTTCGATGCTTTGACCATTAAATTTAATGGGCTTACGCACAAATGTGGGATAACTAATAAGATCGAGCGCATAGTGTGAGGTGCATGCGAGAACTAACAGTCGCGCGCTCTAGGCTCTAATTAAATATAACTTTTACGAAATGAAATGTTAGGAGAAATATTAAAATCGATTAATGTTTCTAAAAATATCGAGCGGTGGGTAGAGTTTTTTAACCTCGCGTGCAAGAGATGATTCGAATTTGCTTTTGCACTCAAAATTTTTCAAACAAAATAATCGGCTTCATGCCTGAAATTTTATTTTTAATTTGAAATTGGTCTCGCTGTGCATTAATTAAATTTTTAAATTGATTGAATCCGATTGGCCAACTAAAAATTTATATTTAATTAGCAGTGTTTGACATCAGTAGCCTGATAGCATGGAACGTTGTGGGAACGCCCCTGAAACGTCACAAAGTGGACCAACCGTTATCCTTATTTCTAACAACAAGTATACCCTAAGCATGACAAGAAGTTGAATTGTTTACAAAAATAGAGCTAATATAGCGTTGCATCAGCTTTGCGTTCCCCAAGTTGATTGATCTATGTTGAGGTGCATCGATTGAATGTCCATTCATTGATAACGAAACCTGGACTTGATATCATCAGAACATTGGGAAGTATACCTTTGGCTTTTTCAACTGTCTTATATGTTTCTGAATCCTTGACGCAGATACGTTTTAAGTACATGATGCCTTTAGGCTTTTTTTACCACTTACAAAAATTCCGATTCTCTAAGTAATGCAACACAATTCGAATTAAAAAAGATGTTTAGCCACATATTAATATTAGACTTGAGCCTTGAATATGCAGGGCTCAGTGTGTAGATATAATAGCTTGTAGATTTAAAAGTGTAGAGTTAAATGTGCAGGGTTTCTGCGGGTAGAGTTTAACGTGTAGACATTAATGTGCTTAGTTAATTTTGTAGGCCTTTTTATCAGGACAATTTGTATCTTTACAGTATTTAACGTGTAGAGTTTAATGTGCAGAGTTTAACGTGAAGTTTTTATTTGTGCAGGCTTTAATCTTCGAGCTTACCAATTTTCGAGTTTAGTGTGTAGAGCTAAATGTGCAGGGCTTTTGCGTGGAGACTTCAATGTGCACAGTTAATGTGTACAGTTATAAAAATCGTTTATAAGAAGTTGTAGACTTAATCGTCGAGACTTGCATGTGTAGATTCGATATGTGTAGTATCGACCGGACCCCGCAGTACGCACATCTGAGAACATTGTTTAGAGTAAAATAGACTATGATCTTTCATTTAGAATATCCGGAGATTTATTGAATTCAAAAATATGCCACAAAGGCGAAGATAGAGCGAAGTTTAAAAATTGGATACTCTTAAACTGTGGATCACACGGCGATCACGGGCTCATGAAATCAAGCTTATTGGGATTAACACCAGGGTTATGGGCTCGATCACGTAATAATTATAAATTTTTTCAAGTTGACACGAATTTATATAAGGCGCTACAACATGCCGCCCGCCTAATTCCTGCTCATATTTTATTTTTTTATTTTTTACACAGAATGAAGCTTGGTACCATCCGCTGTGACAAAAACACTCCTTTTCACTAAGGATCATTTGCACAGACAAAAATTAAGCATACTTTACGAATCGGACGCAAATAACTATCTTTTGCAGTTTTTACTCGATTATCTTTACCGGGAAAGTATTTAGTTATTCTTCCTAAGGGTAATTTAGAAGGTGCACTATTCGGGAGCTTCATAAGCAAAATTTCTCCAAAATTGATATTAACTTTTACCTTTTGCCATTTATATCTTTGTTTTCATTTTTGATATTACTCAACATACTAACGTTTCTAAAAGTGTTCAGTTACACATTGAGTGGTTTTCCATCGGAGAACAAGATTTTCCTTAAGTTCCAGAATATAAGGTTAAGAAATATTTGGTCTAGGATTTAGAAAACCTTCTATCTGACAGAACAGTAGTTAGCTTTCGAACGTAAGAATAAGATTGTGAGTTATGCGTTTAAAATGAGCTTCGAAACTCTTACTCCAGCCTCCCAGAGACCTCTAGAATATGGAGATGAAGGATGTATGAAGTGCCATTTAATAGAATCGTCCTAGAAATTTTTTTACATTTTTACCTGCAACTACCACTTTGATTGACCTCTTGAGGCAAGATTTGCTGGATTTTCGGGTTTGGAACGTACTTTCTTTTTACAGTCGGAGTTTTACTTTTTATCATTGCAACCCGATTGGTGATTAAGGTGGAATAGGCTGACGGTTATTCCATACATCCAAATATTGTCTAGATTAAGGGCTCTTTCTACCTTTTGAATTAATTTTGATGGGAGGATGGCAGCACAAAACTCTAGCAGTAAGTAATGGAGTTACCGAACTCAAGTATCCAATTGCAGCATATACTTTTATGAACGTGTAAATAAATCCGTGTAGCTCGCAACTGTTTTATTTAACATTTGTTCTGTCCAGCAAACAATCTTAAGATACTGTAGAATGAAAGGTTTAAGTAATAATTCTTCCATTGATCCAGAAGATTATCGGGTAATTTTCTATTTCACTCTAGTTTACGTAGGACTATCATGTTGCTCTCGGTAGTGAGGCTAGGTTGGTAAGCGATCATGAGAGTTTGTGGTTTGGAATTTGGTTTGTCAGGGGTGGAATAGAGAGAATAAAGGGAAGAAAGCGGCGATAGTCTTGACACTTGTTTTGCATGGAGAGGTCCCAGTTACCTGAGGAAGAGCAGGGGATCATCAACGAGAGTACTGACAGTGCTGGTAGTAAACTTGACGGAGAGGAAATTTTCCACCCACCACGACAGGCAGCTGTGCGGGATGTACTTGGCGGGGCTGTAATGCGAGGTAGAGGGCCTTTACTGTGAAGGGGATAGCTTTCAAAAGAAATCAAAGGATAAACCAATAAATAAGGAGTGAAACATTCGAAGAGACTGGTGAGAGAATAGAGGCTGCGTGCAGGCGCATGTTACGGTAATCGGGGACGAAGAGGGAAAATACACTATGTTAGTAAGATGGGAGTATCGGTGATAGACTATGTGATCATGAATATGCAAGGTTGGTAGGAGACAGAGATATTTGCAGTAGATGGAAGGGTGAAATCAGACCATCAGCCATTAAGTTAGTGGGTAAAAGTGGTGGGTGGCGAAAGGTATGGTGGGGAAGAAGGGTAATTTCGGGAGAGGGTTACATAGACGAGGGAGGCAATAGAGAAGTATCAGGAGCAGTTAGGTAAGGTAAGCTATACGTGGGAGTCGGTGAGAAAGGTATGAGAGGATCTGAAAGCGTGTGTGCAAAAGAAGGTATTTAAAAAGAAGAAGGGAATGGTGAAGCCGTGGTTTTATAGGGAATGTAAAGAAATGTAAATAAAGGTGAAAAGGAAGAGGAGAAAGGAAAAGAGAAAGGAGTTTAGGTTCATGTGTAAGAAGAAAGAGCAGAAAAAGAAGAAAGATCTGGATGAGAAGTTAAGAATTTTTAAGGCAGAAGGGGCGTATGAAAGATAATTAATAGGTTTAGGAAAGAGAATGGGGACAAGTGAGAACATATGGAGCGAGGAATGTACGGAATTTTTTGAAAGATTTATTTTGGGGCTCAAATACACGGAAGAGTGTTAATATGATTCGAAGAACGAGGGAGATAGTTAGAGAGGAGCAGAATGACGAGCAGATAGAGAAACAGAGATAAGGAAGTTGAAATGGTCTAAGACAGCGGCGCTGGATGGAATAGAGACTGAAGCGTGGCTGTTTGGCACACAAGAGGAAAGAAATATTGCTGGAGAGGCAGGCGGGCTTTATGGAGGGAAAGAGTACTATCGAGAATATTTACGGCTTGAAGTACGTGGTGGATAGAGAATTAGCTAAGAAGGGTGTGATAGAATGAGAGGAGGGTAGAGAATCTCGGAGGTTATCTGGTTGGATGGGGGTCGGAATGGTAGGAGGAGTTAGAGCAGGAGGATATAGCGTATGGTCACTCGCAAATGCAGATGACATAGTGCTTCTAGCAAAGAGCGAGGACGCTTTAAAGGAAATTATGAAAAGGTTGAGAAGACACTTGGATAAATATAGGTTAGAGTAAAATGCGGAAAAGTCCAAGGTTATGGTGTTCAGGATACGAGATGGAAGGGATACGGGAGGGGAGTGGAAGCAGAAGGGAAAGACGGTGCAGCAGATTAAAGGGTTTGCGTAACTGGACTTCATGTTTCGAAGGAATGGGAGAGTGGATGGTCATATCACAGAGATACTGAGAAGGAAAAACGTGGTGATGAGGCAGGTCTGGGGGCTAGAAAACATGTTGTTCGCAGATGATTTTGGAAGAAAAATAAAATTGTTCAATTCGCTTGTGATAAGTGTCTTATTTTACAGAGTGGAGGTATGGGGGTGGAAGGTAAGTGAGAAGCTAAATAGGATACAGGACAGTTATATGAAATGGACAACGGGGTTGGCAAGGAATATGCCTAACTATATTATCAGGAAGGAGACAGGAAGAACGAGTTTAGGGATTATAATGAGGAGTCGAGCGTTTAAATATAAGGAGAAATTTTTTGAGGAGGGGGAAAGTTAGCTGGTTAGGGAGTGTTGGTTGGAGAAGGAGAAGAGGTGGAAAGGGAAAGGTATTTTAGAACAAGTAGATTACAGGTGGATGAAGTGAGAAGAAGGCACGACGAAGAAAGGAAGTTATATGAGTTGGTTAAGAAAAACGACATGGAGAGAGAGATAGAGAGAGAATATTTGTGGATATTTGTGCGAAAAAGGAGAGAAACATACTTCGCCTCTTTCCTTCCCTATTCCTCTACCTCCTTTCTACTCTTCTTCTCCATCTAACACAACATCTGCTTCATCCATGTTACTGCTGTTTTGTCCCTCTCTTTCTTGCAGGAATAGCTCCATACCTATCCCACTCCTTTTTACCTAGTCACACTCCTACAACCAGTGCTCCACTTCTGCATTTCCCTTTCCAAACAATTCACACATTTTTTTCTCTCTAGAAAGCCAGAACCTATTAAAATCTTTCATTCATCCGCATCTAAAACTAGCTATAAGCTCCTGACTTCCTTTCTCACACAAATCTTGCTCTGTCTCCCTTGGCATAATCCACACATAGTTCCTGTTATTCTCTTCTCCCCTTCTGCCTTCTCTCTCTTCTTGCCGTTCTTCTTAACCATTTCATATACCTTCCTTCCTCGTGTATGCTTTTCACTTCATCCATCTGCAAGCCCTTCGTTTTAAAATACCTTTCCCTTTCAACCTCTATATTGCCACCCACTCTCCTGTTCTCCATATTCCACCAAAACTCCCTAACCAGCCTGCTTTCCCTCTCTTCTGAAAATTTCTACTAATATTTACACGCTCGACTTCCCTTTATAAACCCTAATCTTGTTCTCGACGTCTCCTTCCTGACAATGTCATTATACGTATTCCTTACTAACCCCAGTGTCAACTTACAAATAAGGAATGTAAATATGCACTTATAATGATTCGCTTTTTTCATAGCGTTCTTTAAGTGAATTTAAAGCACTGGGATAATTTCTGTTAGTAACTGCAATATGTTTAATTACTTGTGCAGCTTTACCAGTCAATCTAGATTTCAAATAACATAATTCCCAACTTTAGAATACCTTTTTTACTGTCGACAACTGATTCAAACAAATCAATCTCTTTATTTAATCGAGGAACAAAAAGCATGCGATGTAATAATTTCTTTTATTGTAGTTGAGTCTAAAATACTATTTAAGGCTTTAAACTGTGCAGATATTTCAACAACAAAATCATAAACTTTGTAAAAGATATTGCATAAGGGCAGTCTTTCATATTACACATACAAATATTGTTAAAAAATTGCCTTAGTTATGCCTTCCTAAGCACATCGGATATACTTCCGAATAGCACCCACCGACGATTTTCTTGAAAGTACGTATACTTACGTATTTTGATGCGCTGATT
>JAAAKG020196463.1:0-24027 GCA_010014905.2 Druon quercuslanigerum
TTAACATCTAATATTAATAATAAATGATCAATATTTGACTTTTCCATAAAAAATAAAAAATAATGAACTTACTTTTCGATGAAGGCAGGAGAGCAAAGCATTCTAAGAATCGATGGCCTTTAGGTTCCAGACCTAAAATGAATGATCAAGGCTAAACACTAATAACGAAAAATTGTTATCCAACACGACCGTGTTTTTCTGCACGCACATGAAAACTATCGATTCCTTCCACAAAACATTTTCTTTCCTTATTTCAAAGTCGTAATGATTTTCAAGGGAAACAGCTGTTTGTTCGAATAATAACAATCAGTTATTTTAAAAAGCAAAACAGAAAATAAAAATAAATTTTTTAAGTTTGAATTAGATTTAAATCTAAGGAAGCATCCAACTTATATTACTAAAATAATAAAATAGGACAAAGTTCTTCAATTTTATGGAAAAAGTTTTATTTCTTTATTTTCATAGAGGAATAAAATATTCCATAGTATATTTTATTAAATCTCAACTTCTCAATTTCAATTTCAGATTGGAGGAACCTATATGAAACCAGTTATATTATCACCGCAGGTTGCGATAGGGGCAGTCGGAAAAATACAAAAGTTACCCCGATTTGGCGAAGAAGATTCTGTGATAGCTGTCAATCTACTGTCAGTTAGCTGGTCTGCCGATCACAGAGTTGTCGACGGCGTCACAGTGGCAAAGTTTTCCAATAAATGGAAACACTACGTAGAAAATCCACTTCTACTGGCATTAGGAATTTAAAAATTTTAGTTGATTAAATATTTTTTATAAGAATTCCTCCTAAAAATATCTCTTTTTTATAAATGCATTTTTAATAAAGACGGTTTATTACACACTACTAGAAATAGCGTTTCTTATTTAGAATGCCTAATAATGTAATAATTATCAAATTAAAATGCATACTTCAATTAAAATACTGTGAAACATAATATAATAATCATAAATTAAAATAAACATTCCAATAGCTACATTGGCTTTCAAACAACTCTGACTTTAATTTTAATCGGTTATTAGTGTCCCGTAATTTTTATTTAAATAAAAGATCTTACCCCAGAAGGATTTAAAAGCAAAAAAAATATTTAAGAAGTTAATGTTCTGAGCCTTATATTATTGACACTGATCTATTTTTAATATGGCTACAATTAAAAATTCGCCAACTTTTCAATTTTAAAAATGTGCAAATAAAAATGGATAAATTTTTATGATCTTAAAGTTTAAAAGTCAAGTTTGCAATTCTAAATCTTCCAAATTGAAATTTTTGAATTTACACCATAATAACAACACAGTTTATAATTGTGAAACATAAAATTTACCTAACTATTTATTTTAAATTCTCCAAAATTAAAATCTTTTCTGTTTTCACGATTTAAAATTAAAAGTTTTACAATTTTACAGAATTATAATTGAAACATCTTCAATTTTCTGGACGTACACATGAAAATGCTCAAATTTTAAATATTTACAATTTACAGTTATACCATTGTAAACTTACAAAATTAAAAACTCAAATTTTAAAGATTTTCAATTTAGGGTTCTGCAATTTTTACGAAATACAATTTAAAATTCTTGAATTTAGAAAACATATAATAGAATCACAAATTATTCAATTTTCAAGTTTTATATTTTGAAGGCATGTAATTTGGAGAATTTTTTGGAATAGTTTAATTATGAAGATTTAGAATAAAAAATTCTCCAATTTTTGTTTACAATTTTCATTTATAATTGATTTATTTATTTATTTTTGTTATAAAATGAAGTTTTGATTTACAAATCTTTAAAACTGAAGAATTTCAAAACTAAATCCTCAAAATTTCAGTAAGTTTTAATTGTAAATTGTGAAAAATAAAAACTCTTCAGTTTTTTAAAGATTTAAAATTTAAAGTTCAAAGTTATTGTTATTTTTCAACATTGTAAACTCCAGTTTTTAAGGCTTTTAATTTAAAGTTCTGCAATTTTGACAAGTTACAATTAAAACATCTGCAATTGTAAAAATATAGGATTACAAAGTATTCAATTTTCAAGGTTTATATTTTAAAGCTCCTCAATTTTGAAGATTTTTTGATTTAGTTCAATTATGAAGATTTTCAATTTAAAATCCTGCAACTTTTCCACAATTTTACATTACAATTGACACCAACTTAACTTAAAATTTGTTTTCGGTTTTCGATACTAAAGTTAATTCTTCATTTCTAAATCACTCAAATAAAAAAAATTTCGAATGTAAATATAAAAAATCTAGTAATTTTTTAAATTAAAAACTCTTTAATTTAATAATTTACAATTTAAAGTTCTACAATTGTAAATTTTAAAAATTTCAACAAATATTGGCCAACAATTTATTCAATTTTCAAGATATATATTTTAAAGGTACGAAATATGAAAGATTTTTTTAGAGTAGTTAAATTTTGAAAATGTACTATTGAACATTTTTCAATTTTGAATTTTTAAATTTAAAACCTCTTTAATCTCAAAGATGTATAAATAAAAATAGTTAAATTTTATTTATTTGTAAAACAAAGTTAATTTTTCATTACTGAATTTTACAAATTGGAAAAAACTGCAATTTAAAGCATTAAAATCTCAAAATTTTAAATTAAAAAACTGAAAAAAACATAATTTTTAATGATAAATTCTATAAAATTAAAATATCTATTTTCAAAATCTACAATTCTAAGTCTGAAATTTTAAAGATTAACCATTCAAATCTCCTGAATTTTTAAGATTAAAAATTGAAATCTCCTGAATTTTAAAACTAAATTTTAATCTTCTCAATTAAAAACTCTTTAATTTTGAAGATTTACAATTTTTTGTTCTGCAATTTTAAAAAGTTGAAATTTTTTGCAATTGTCCGATTATGAAGATTTGCAATTAAAAAATTTTCACTTTTGTTTACAAATTTACAATCGAAAACTCTTTAATTAAAAAAATGCATGAAGCAAAATTCTCAAATTTTGATTTTTTTATAGTAAAGTCAAATTTTAATTTTCAAATGTTCCCAATGTAAGAAATTTCGAACGCAACTCCTCAAAATTTCAGAAATTTTGTATTGTAAATTGTCAAAATTAAAAACTTCAAATTTCGCGATTTAAAATTCTTTAATTTTGAAATGTTACAATGAAAAATTAATGAATTTTGAAAACATAGAATTACAAATGATTTAAATTCTAAAATTTCTTTTTTTAAGGTATGTAATTTGGAACATTTTTTTGGAATAGTTCAATTTGTAAGATTTACAATTGAAATGTCTTAAATTTTCACGATTTGCAATTGAAGACTATCCAATATTTAATATGTATAATATAAAATTGTAATAAAAAATTTTTAAATATATAACATAATATGCTTCCGTACATAAAAAATGAAGTGATTGTATCTACACGTACCGAAACAATCTGACTGTTTGTACAAAAACTTTCAGTTTTAAATGTTTCAATTCAATATTAAATGCCTTACTTTTAAAATCCTGTTCTTTTGTTTCTAATTATATTCCATTGCGGAAGATGTCTAATTAAAAATTTACAAAATACTGAGTTCCAGAATATTTACACTACTTTAAAACTCAAATAACTTTAGCCGATAATTGAATACTATTCGTATAATTTTCTTGTCTTTTCATAATGAAAAGAATAATGAAAAGTGCACCTAAAGAATTCGACAAAATAAAAGGAAAACTAGGTCAATTAAGGCCCAGTTCTAATATTATAAAATTATTAATGAATAAATTTCCAACTGATTTAAATTTGCTTTCTCTCTAAATTTAAGATAAAATTAACTAAAAATTATAAGCAGGAAATTAATAAAATATTTAAAGACACCTTCGATTTGAACCTCGATATTTTTATTCAGTTTTATGTACACGGGCGTTACGTTTTCTTTTTTAACAAAGTGTGTACTAGCTAGATACAAAATATATGGTGTATAGTCAGTCTGTTTAGAACATTAGAAACGGTGCATACATACAATGTGCACGCGATGAAAAATATTTACAATTAAATCTTTCGCCTTCGTTTTCATCCACTCCTCTATAATTTTAGTTTCACACATCACGAGGAAATTGAACAATAAACTTTCCCCCTAAAAACATCTACAAATTTAAAAGTTGGGACATGGAAGACTACGAAAGTGGGTACGTCAATAATCCTCACGATTCGCAACACTGATCACGCTGAAAGATATTATTTACACCAGAATAATTTACCCGTAAATTAACAAATATGAACATTTTTCCTCGACAAATTTTCTCTAAAAGAATATTCATCGATGACATTAAAGCCGAAGTCATTTTACATAGCTAAATTTTACAGAAGAATTATTAATCGATAATTTTCTATTAATATATCATTATTTATTAACAGAGAATTATTATCAACGATTAACTAAAATTGTTCAAAGCGTAAATTCACAAATAAGAAAAGTTGCGATAATCGTGGAATACAATCCGGGTTATGAACGTAAATATCTTAAAAGTTACAACTCATTTAATATGACTAGGAGTAACAATTCTCTGTAAATGGAGCACGCAATATTTATATAAAGAAACTATCTATAATAACGCAAACATTTTTTGTGATGATCGTATAAATATAAATATAATAAAAAGATTTCCCTCGGGAATCTCTGTCTTCTTAAGTAAATGCTTTTGTAAATAGTTGTAATACTAAATTATCTAAAACTTGTATCCTTTTCATTGAGAATTCTTGATAAGGAATTTATTTACTTGAAAACTGGTCATTTAAAAAAAATTGAATGTAACTTTTTATTTAGTCTAGTATGGCTATAACCAACTTATGCTACTTAGAAAAACTAAAGTAAAAAAATTACGGTAAAAAGTTGGTCTAAAAATGATAAAAACGATATAAAATCTTATCAAATAAAATGTCCGACAAAAATACGATGCAAAAGATGCAATACTGATTTTTTTTCATAAGAGAGACTGAAATTTTCGTGGAAAAAAACGTAACCTAGTTTTAAACCTGTCGTTTTGATACCGCAAAAGCTTATCTTATTTTTATAATAGTTAACATTAGAGAGTGCATTTTGTTCGTACCCGTTTCTTAAATTTCTTAAAGAAATTTGCTTTACAATTTTTCAAAAATAGAGAACATTTAGTCGAATAAAAAATCGGAGAGAGATATAACTTTTTATTCAATTTGTGGAAACTCTGACTGGAGGTCAGGAAATTAAAATTTAAAATAGTCGCTATCATTTGTTTTTGGTGTACACTGATTGTAACTGAATGCAAATGAAAAATTCTAAAGTCCACGGCTATTTTCAAAAGATTTATATTGGTGTTTCCCAAAATTAAAATTTAATTAAGGAGCTACCAGTCAGAGATATCGATTTTCATTCGAGGCAGCGCTCCCGAATCCATTCTTGATATCGCTTATAGCGTCTCTCTAATTCACATTCACATGACGTGACTCCTGAAAATTGCGCTTATTATTTGCCTCGCTTTGTTAATCACAAAAACAGCGCGGCAATATCAACGTTAAGCTTTGAAATTCACACTTTTACTTCTAACATTATTCAGAATAAATCTCTAGCGATAACTAATTCCTCGCATTTTTAATAAATATCTATTTCTATACAACAAGCATTTTCTGGAAAACACGTGTCACTTTTTTCATTACCTTGCAAAATTGAATTAAAATACACGCAGGCCTCACAGTCCCTATGAGATAAAATGTAAGGATTTAGAGGGTGCCTTTTGTCACAGTTATAGGGTATTGGAAATTATCTTAAAATAAAATAAAATGCATTGATTTTTGTAAAATTGGAATGAATTTAGAGGGATTTTAAAGTCAACGAGGAGAATTCTATGGAAATTTATAAAAATTGACGGTGAACAACACAAAAATCAAATTAATTTATAACAATTTACACATGATTAGAAAAAAAACATTCAATTAAATAAAATTGTAGAAAATTAGAAAAATCCAAGTAAATTAAAAAAATTTAAGAGAATTCCAAAGAATTTATAAGAATTCAGGGTGAATGAAAAAAAGTCAAATCACTTCGAATCTTTGAAAGTCAATTAATTTCCAACCAAGAAAATGGCTAATGGTTACAAAACAATTCAAGGTTAATTTTAAACAATTCAAATGAATTTAAAATAGTAGTGGAAAACGAGAAAATTGCATTCAATTCACTGAAATTTTAGTGGATTTACAAAAATTCAAGGGAAAAGATCAAACTGAATTTAAAAAAAAATAATCAAGTGAATTCAAAACAATTCAAGTAAAATTTAAATGAATTCAAATGAATTGAAAAATCTTAAAAATAAAAAAAATTGCGTAAATTTAGAAAAATCCTAGAGACTTGCAAAGAATTTATAAGAATTAAGGGTGAATTAAATAAAGTCCACGTACTTCAAGTCTTTATAACCCTACTAATTTCTGACCAAGGAAATGAATAATGGCTACAAAAGAATTTAAGTTTAATTTTACAAAATTCAAATAAATTGAAAAGAATAGTTAAAATCGAGAAATACCATTAAATTACTAAAATCACTAAAAAAATGTTCAAACTTTTGCAATGAATTTGAACAAATACCTTAAAATGTTTCAAATGTTTTGATCATTTTAGCAATTGATCCTCAGAATCAATTAAATAGAAGATTCCAAAAAATTAAAAAAAAAACATTAAATTTAAGAAATTTTAATTTAAAAAAATTTCAAAGAATTTCATAATTGATTTCCGTAAAATTGAATTGTTTAAGAATTTTAGGTGAGTTTTAAAGATTTCAAGATGAATTCGAAAACTGTTTAAAAATCCATTAAATTGAGTAGAATTGAGTAACTTTAGCAGAATTCAAAGGAATTTGCGATAAATTAATAAGAATTAAGGGCGAACGCCAAATGAATTAAAAATCTTGTTTGAAAATCCCTATGAAATCCCTTACTACTTGTAAATGAATTCTTCGAAATACATTAAATTATTAAAATCCCTTAAAATTATTCAAACCGTTGGAAATCGCTGGAATTGTTTAAATCTGTGGAAAATGCTTTGAAATCCTTTAAGTACACTGAGATATTTCAAAGAAATTCAGGGTGGCCGTGATAATCGAAGAAAAAAATTCCCGGTTCGCAAATATTTTTTCCGGTCAATTAAATTTTCACAATCGAAATATATTCTGAACAGTAAGAGCACAAGTAATCAAAAATAAACAACAATCAATTATTCAATTGATCAATAATTTACACGTATAAACTGGAAGGTAACATTTCAAATGAATAATTTCAAGTTTTATAATTTTAAATTGCAAAGTTCTGAATTTTTAACATTCATAAATTATAGAGTTCAAAGATTTAGATTAAGTTCCAAAAATATAAATCCACGTTAACATTTTCAAAACCCTTAATTAGAAAATCCATCAATGAACTTTAAAATTTTTTTACATTACATTATTAGGTTATTTTAGACTAGAAACATTGAAAACTTAAAAACTGAGATTATTTAACTTAAAAGTTCTTAAAGTAGAAGTTAAATTATCGTTGAAAAGTTAAAAAAATTTATTTCAAAATCTTGAGAAATCTAGAAGTTATTTTAAATTATTTCAAATTAAAAATTATTTAAAAATTTTTTGCAGAACTTCTAAATATCTTTTAAAATTAATTCAATTTTTCCTGCAACTTTTAGAAAATCCTGCAAATTAAAAAAAAGAGTTCATTAAAATTTGTGTTTATAAATAATAATTGACCACTTATTATATGTAGAAAAAATTAGAGTGATTTTTAGAGATATTTACAAGTTTTAAGAACGGTTTCAAATCGTTTCCAAACGAACAAAAACATTTTCTAAAAATTCTTAAAAATTGTAGAAAAGATTCTATTCATTTTGAAATATGTTTAGAAGTTCTGAAAAAAATTTCACACACTTCGTTTGAATTACTTGATATCATTTTAAGTTTTAAATTAATTAAAATTCTTTCCAAAACTTCTAAAAGTCTTTTAAAATGTATAAAATTTTGTCTACAAATAATAAGTATTCAATTGTGAAAGCCTCCAAAAGAACAAAAATATTTTCTTAAAATTCCTAGGAAATTTGGAAATAATTTTTTATTTTGAAAAATTATTTTAACAGAATATTTAATAAGATTTTAAGAGATTTACAAAATTGTCAAAAAAGACCCTGGAAGATTTTAAGGATTTTTTTTTTATTTGCAGGATTTTCTAAAATTGTAGAAAAGATTCTATTCATTTTGAAATATGTTTAGAAGTTCTAACAAAAATTTCACACACTTCGTTTAAATTATTTGAGATCATTTCAAGATTTAAATTAATTAAGAATCTTTTAAAAACTTCTAAATGTCTTTTAAAATGTATCAAATTTTGTCTACAAATAATAAGTGTTCAATTATTATTTATACTTCAAAATTCAAAAATTACATTTACAAATTAAAAATTTTTTAAATAGAACACAAATAATTGTAAATTTTCTAAGCTTTTCAAAATTTTCCCATTTCAAAGCTTTCTATATAAAATAATTCAGTTTTTAAATTGTTTACATTTAAATATTTATCTTCAATTACTTGTGTTAAATATTACTAAATATTAAATATTTATCCTTTGTCATGATAAAAAAATTTCAAATTGAATAATTAGGCTGAAACTATATTTTTAATTCAATAAAACCCTTTAATTAAAAATATAATATTATTAAGTTATTTTTATATTAAAAATAGTTTATAAATTTCAATCGGACCTTTAAATTTTTTTAATGACTAAGACTTTCGAATTGAAACAGTTACAATCTAGAAACTCTTAAACTTTGAACGGATTTAGAATAGTTTTATCAAATCAATTATTGTTCAGTTATTAATACTTAAAGTACAGATCCATTTCAAAAAGTAATTATTTACTTATATTTACAGTTGATAAAATAAAACTGTTATTTATCAAAAGAATTCAACTTCAAATGCTTTTAATTTCTAGTTGTTTAGGTCTTCAAGACAGCATTTTAAAATTCTTTAAATGAAAAATATACGCCTAAAAAGAAAAATCTAAAATGGAGATTTTTTATGTAAAAGATTTCCGAATTACGCATTTTAAAGTAAATGATATCATGATTGAAAAACATATCAATTGAACTAATTATTAAAAAAAAATGTTGAAGTCGAACTTGGACAGATTTTTTTTCTTAAAATTTGCCAAATTGCCAGTCAAGAAATAAATTCCCGGTTCAGCGGTTACCCTGAAATTAAATAAAATGAATTCAAGATAAATTACTAAGATTTCAGGGGGGAAGGCTTCCGTTTCGGTGTGGATACACAATAAACGTATGAGAATTGCCAGGGTAAAGTTGGTGGATTTATAAGTGAAAAGCAAGACGGAAGTTGAAAAAGGAGTTGACAAAAATGTCAGGTAGCCCTTATTAATTTTTACAGTTATTTCTTACCGAAATTCCCTGATTTGCTACTTTTTTCAAAATTCCTGACTCTTGGAAGCTCTGATCTTATCATAAATTTTTCTAAAGTTCCATTATGGCTTGCAAAAAGGGTACCATAGGGACCAAATCTCCAAAATAGGGTACTTTAGGGACTTGAAATAATATAGGGAACATAGGGACCGTTCTGTCAAGCCTGTACACTAGGAAATAATCGATCATGTAAAACAAATTGGTAATGTAATAAAAATAATAATAAACCTATATTTTAAGAACAAATTGCAAAATAATCGAATGAAATTCTGTCAGTGCCGAGTTCTATGAACTTAAAAATAAGCAAAACTTAAAAGTTATTGAGCAATGCAAATGAAAAAGGTATCGTCTCACCTATTAAAAATCTTGTCAAGAAATATCAATAGAGATTTGTAACAATGCGTAACTATCATAACAATATTTAGTAAAATTACGACGTCTTAGTAGAAGAATATTCTCTTTCACTTCTCAATTTTTCACTTAACAGTAGTGCAGCAGGAATTTTCGCTTAGTTGCAAACGAGTGCGTGTGCTACATTTTTCACGTTCAATGTGCGTTTACAACCAATTTTTGTTCACAGTTAAGAAAGTTCTCTCACAGAGAGAAGTTAACAATGAAATTTGGACGAATGATCAACTTTTTAACAATCGAATTTTTTTTTTACTAAAAAAAATTGTCATTAGCACTGAGAAAATTCCCCAGAAAAAATTGCAGAATTTCCTGCATGAAATTATACAATATTTTAGGGTTTCTTAAATTAGTAAACATCATTTAGAGTAAAAAATATGAGATGTCTCCTATCTTTAAACATTACGATTTGATATGCATTTTTCACGAACTCTAAATCAATTTTCCCGTCGCAAGGAAGAAATGATTCAGAAAAAGATATCAGGAGTGGTACATTCACTTTAAAAGTAAATTCAAATACCTTGCAAAGTATCGAATTTAATAAAGCTACTTCAAAGAGTAGCTTTGACTTCTAAAATTGAATTTTAGAAGAATCGCGAGTCAGATTTTTCGTTCTGGTAGATAAAAGCTATATAATAATCTGAATTTCGTTACTTGTATGTCTACTGGTGTCTACTAATCATCATGGAAACAACAGCGCCGGTCGCACGCAAAACAGCCACAGCATTGTCGTGATCTGATTTGGTAAAATCAATTCCATCCACTTCCAAAATTTTGTCCCCTGGGCGCAAAGTTCCTTGTGCTGGACCGTCCGGATTTACTTTAGTTACGACGATACCCTGAAATTTCACAATAATTTGAGAAATTCAGACACTAAAGCTGAATATCGGCTAAGAATTTAAGGTTTAATTCACGAATTTCAACAAAAATAAAAAAATCTTCCAAATTCAAGAAATTTTGCACGTAAATCATCAAACATATGGAAATTTATGATTGTAAATTGTCAAAATTCAAACATCTTGAATTTAAAGATTCTCATTTCATTATTCTGCCATATTTATGAGTTCAAAATTGCAATTCTTTAATTTTTTGAAACTAGAATTACAAATTTTCTAATTTTAAACATTTATATATAAAAAGGAACGTAATTTGGAACATTTTTTTTTATAATACTTCAATCTTGAAGATTTACCACTAAAAATCTTCATTTTTCCTGATTTGCAATTTTAAACTCTTCAATATTTCAGATTTACAATTGAAAACTCTTCACTTTTAAAGATTAATAAATAAAAATGCTTACATTTCGATTATTTTGGAAATCAAAGCGAAATTTTAATTTTTGAGGCTCTCAAAATAAAAACAATTCGAATGAAAGCATAAAAATTATAGAAATTTCGTAAAACATTTCCATTTTAAAGACTTACAATTGAAAAGTCTTTAATATTAAAGATTTGTAAACAAAATTCTAACATTTTTGACGATTTTGGAAATCAAAAGTTAAGTTTTTAATTATTAATCTTCCAAATTCAAGAAAATTTGAGTTTAAAGCATAAAAAGTACACATAATTTCACGATTTGAAATTTAAAATTCTTCAAAGCTGAAGATTTACAAAAAAAAAAAAAAAGTTTTAATTCTCAAGACTTATAAACAACAATTTTTATATCATGATGATTAATATGATTCTGGAAATCAAAAGTCCAGTTTTCAATTCTAAATCTTCTGAATTGAGAAAATTTCGAATGTGAATCATGAAAAAAAAACAACATTTAAAATGGTAAAACTTAAAAATTGCCTATATTTTAATTGAAAATTGTAAAAATTAAATCACTTCTATCTTAAAGATTTACAATTAAATATTCTACAATTTTGAAGAGTAAAAATTAAAAACATCAAGAAATTTTCAGTTTTCAATCTTCTAAATGTAAATAATAAAAAATATGCAAATTCTGTGTTGTAAATTTTGTTGTAAATTGTGTTGTAATGATCTATAATTTTGACGAGTTATAATTGAAAATTATTGAATTTTGAAAAAATAGAGTTACAATTTATTCCATTTTCAAGATTTATATATTAAGGTACGTAATTTGGAATTTATTTTTCTGGAATACTTCAATTTTGAAGATTTACCATTAAAAATATTGAATTTTGAAGCTTAAAAATTCAAAACTTTAATTGGAAGGTTTATAAATATAACATAAATCACACCGTTTCAGCTCCGGCAACTCCACCAGCGATACTAAATCCCAGCCCTGGATTTTTTCTCACTTGAACGGGAAGCTGAAATAATCATTTTCGTTATAAACACCTACATAAACTCTAAACATTTAAAGAAATAAGACTCTTCAGGGGTCGGAATCACTACAGAGATAAAAAATAGTGCCAAAGGTGATCTAAAATTAAAAAAAAATATGCATTTTTAGAAGAGAGTTGAATTAATAACCAAGAAAGATGAGTTTTCAACAAAAAGATGAATTCTTGACGAAAAATGTTATATTCAACAAAATAATTAAATTTTTGAACGAAATAAATGATTTTTTAACCAAGCAGCTGAATGTTAACAAAATATATGAAACTTCCACCAAAAGAGATGCATTTTAAAAGTTTAAAACTGAAAAGACGAATATTTAACAAATAAAGATTTTTTACTCAAGAAAGAACAGGCATGTCAACCAAATTGTTGAACTTTCAAGTCCAAGGATGATTTTTCTCTAAAACAGTTGAATTTTAAACACAAAAAAGATTATTTTCAACATAAAAAATACTAATTTTTAACTACAAAAGATAAAATTTAAAACAAAAACGGAAAAGATACATTTTCACGTCAAAAAATTAATTTTAAACGAATTTTTTTTCAACAAAATAAACAAATTTTTAAACAAAAAGGTAACCTTCTAACAAAAAAATGAAATTTTAACAAAATAGTTGAATCCTCAAATAAAGAAGATAAATTTTCAACCAAAAAATGTTTAAAAAACGAATATATATATATATATTTAAAAGGATTTGATAGAAATCTCTTTTTCAATGTGATAAAATAAAAAAAATATTTGTGATTCCAAGCCAAATAGCTGACTCTTTACTTGTCTGCAATCTTCTTTTTGCTTTTAAATTTCCTAACCGCTTACCCTTTTTAAATCTTTTTATTACCATATTTCTCTCACTAAAAGTTTTTAAATACAATAAAAAAAAAAATTCTTTTTTTTTTTAAATCTCCTAAATAAAACATGCACACCTCCGAAATATCCAAGAAACTCGAACCTTCGATCTTCATTTTCTACAAAAAGCCACTTTTATAAGGTTTTTTTTACTTAACTTTTTGTCGTGAAATCAGACAAGATATTTCTTAAAAATTTTATTATTTATTTGCACGTAAATTATTCAGCTTTTTCATATCTCGGGAGTAAATTTTTATTATTTTTATTTTTTTTTAATTGAAAAAAATTGTAGTCGCTATCCAAAGACGATTTTGAAAACCTACTTTTTTTGGTTAAAAACTAATTTTTCCAACTGAAAATTCCAGTATTTGGTTAATTTTGTTTAATTTAAATTTTTCCAGTAGAAGAATAATCTTCCTGGTTGAAAACCCAACAGTTTTGTAGAACGCTAATTTTTTTGGTTAAAAATGCAACTGTTTGTTTGAAATTGGACCTTTTTTTGGTTGAGGATTCAACTATTTTCTTGAAAATTTGCCTTTTTGGCTTGAAAGTTCAAAAATTTGATTGCAATCTTTTTTTCTTCCTTGACTAAAAGTTTTTCATTTGATTAAAAATTCAACTATGTTGTTAAACATTCATCCTTTTGGATTTAAAATCCACATTTTTCTGTAAAAATGTTATTTTGTTTGGTTATAAATAAAACTATCTGGTTAAAAAATAATCTGTTTTGGTACAATATTAACTTTTTTGTTAAAAATTCAACAGTTTAGTAGACATTTTTTTCGAAGATTCATAATTTTAATTGAAAATTCAACTCATTAGTTTTGAATTAACTTGTTTGTAAAAAATTCATGTCCTTTATTTAAAAGAAATCTTTTTGGTTGAAAATCAAACTATTTGGTTAAAAATTGATCTATTTTGTGAAGAATTAATCTTTTTTTTATATAAAATTAATCTTCTTGATCAAAAAATCGTATTTTTATATGGAAAAAAATCCACATCACATTTAAAGAAATATATCTCTTTTGAAAAAATTAAAATACTCACCACACTCGCATTTCTATGTGGCCCAAACATCCACTTAAGTCTAGCTTTCCCCTCTGAATTTAAAGCATTCATACTTGTTGATCTAGAATTAATCGAAGTGGGTGTACTTCTCCCAGAATTCGTCTCACTTTGAATGTAATTACCATGTTTGGGAGGGAGTCCCATCTTATTACTAGGCGAATTATTAAAGGATATATCGTAAATCTTCTGATCCGTCTTAAGATCCATATTTACAGAATTCGTATCTTCCGATAGATTCAAGTTTTCAGAGAGAGAACCATCGTTCGAAGAAATTCCATTTTGCGATCCCTTCGATCTATCTAATTGCCTGGATTGATTGGTAACTTGAGAGCGATATTTTTTTCTGGAGATGGGAGAAGCTGTCAAGGAAGAGACATTGAAAGACTTTGCTTTGTTGGAATTTGGACTGTCGAGATGATTTGCGAGCGAATCTGACGAGTTCAATCCTTCGTTTTTCAATCTTAAGACGGGAATTTTACTTCGTTTCATTGACTGGTCGAAATTCGATTCGGATTCGGGAGGCTGAATTAAATCGCAGGCATCGGAACAAATGCTGGTTCTATTCCCGTTTAAATTTGAAGAAATGTTTTGGTTGATAGATTCGGTTTCGCCGATCGAATTACCATTTTCAACTCGCGGCGATGAAGAAGTTTCAATAATTTCCTTTTGATTTTCGTAGTGAGAATTTTCCTGCTTAGGTGGACTGGGTGGTTGTGGATGTGAGATTGGTTGGTGAGTTTCAGACACTGGGGCTGAAATTGAATAAATAATTGGTAATTTAATATATTTCTTCAATGTGCTACTCGCAGAGTGCCCATTTTAATGGAAGAAAAAAATTCCAGTCTTTTTCGAGTTCGCAAAAAATTTGCAATGCCATTTTCATTTGATATAATTAAGACTGAATTGAAAATTAAAGTACTCGAAAACGAATTTTTTAATTTAAAACTTTTATAATCGAAGCTTTAAACATTTATTTTCGGAAATTTTTAATTCAATAGCTCAAATAATTTATTCACATAAATGGAAGCTTTGAAAATACTCCAAGTAAACAATTTTCAATTAAATGAAGTTTAACTGAAACATGTTAATTTTGAAACTTGTATAAATTGAACAGTTTAAATATTTCTGGTTAAAAAATACAAATCCAGAATATCATTTTCAATGCCTTAAATTGAAGAAACAATCCACAAGTTTGTAAACATAGTTTTCTGTAATATATAGTTCGTTAAATATTTAGATGAAAGATTGAAAAATTCAGAAAAATAAAATTACGGATAGCGAAAAAAATCCGAATTATATCAAATTCCCGAATTTAAACAGTTATAAAATTATTTTATTAATAAATAGTAAAATTATACAGTAAATAAAATAAGAAATATGTTAAAAATAGAGAATTTCATTTTACTTATTATTTTTCATTTTATTATTTACCAAGTTCGTAAATGTTTAGACTCGGGAATTTAGTTAATATTTGTTGAATTGTTAAAATATTATGTTTCCGAATAAAGATTTATCGCTTTAGTTAAAAATTCATCTCTTTGGTTGGAAATTTAACTATTGTGTTGAAACTTGTTTTTTTTATTTGTTGAAAATAAACTTCTTAAACTGAAAATTTGCAATATTCCACTTTTGGATGACAATTTATGTTTTAATGTAAAATGCTAATGTTTCGTTGAAAATTAATGTGTTCAGGTCATCGCCTTAATTTAAATTTTATCTTTTTAAGTTTAAAATTGAACTATTGGGTTGAAAATTTGTTTACTTTGTAAAAAAAAACTTTTTACTGGGTTGGAAATTAATTTTTTAAACTAAATTTTACCTATTCTCTTTTAGTTTGAAAATTCATCTATTTGGTTGAAAACTCGTCTTCTCTAGTAGAAACTTTCATTTGTTGTTGGGTTGAGAATTCAACTATTTTGTAGCAAATTCGTATCTTTGGGTAAAATTAAATTGTTTCCCATTGAAAACTAAAACCTTTTTTTGGTTGAAAATACAACTACTTAGTTGAAAGTTTAACTGCTTTATTAAAAATACATCTTATTGATAAAGATTCATCAATTTAATTGATAATTCATCTCTTTGGTTGAAAATTCTTTTTGTTTTGTTTTGTTAAGAATTAAAAAAAAATTTGAGTAGAATTAACTGATTGAAAAATATATATTGTTGTTGAAAATACAACTAATACTTGAAAGTTCAATTGGAAATTTAATTATTCTATCTTTTGTTGAAAATTGATCTTCTTCAGTTAAAAATGAACCTTTTTTGGTTGAGAATGCGAATATTTTGTTGAAAATTCGCATTTTTTGGTAGAATTCCATTGTTATTTTTTACTTAAAATTAAAATCTTGTTTGGTTGAAAATACAACGTCTAGTTAAAAGTTTACCTGCTTTAGTAAAAAGTAATTATTTCCATTGTAGAATTCCATTGTTTTTTTACAAATTAAAATCTTTTTTGATTGAAAATACAAAAAACTAATTTGTTAAAAATTTATTCTTGTAAGTAAGGATTCATTAATTTAGTTGAAAATTCGTCTCTAGTTAAAAAATCATTTTCTTCACAAATTAATATTTTTAACTGGAAATTTAACTATTCCATTTCTTGATGAAAAATTTATCTTTTTTATTTAAAATTGAACTGTATAGTTAGGAATTAATTTATTTAGTTAAGAAGTCGTTTTTTCTGGGTTAGAAATTGATTTTTTAAACTGAATTTTAAATTATTTGCAACTGCTTGGTTAAAAATGAATCTTTTTTTGTTGAAACCTCAACAAGTACGCGAAAGTTTAACTACTGTACTGGAACTACACTAGATTTAAATTTAAAAAATCATTAAATTACTCAGATTAACAGTTGATACTCAACACGAGTTTGATACAAAATTATCAATTTTAATTGTAAATTGTTGATGTCTTCTTTTAAGTTAACAAATGAACTTTAAAAAAAAAAGAGTTGAAGTCAAACTTATTTTAAATATCATCATATCATTTGACAAGAAAAATTGTGATACTTCGAACGATTCAATAAATTTTTCTTCAAAATTTGTAAAACTCTCGGCAAAAATAAATTTACTATTATTTCTGCATTTCTCGAGTATTCCAGTATAAAACAGGGTATCCAGTGATTCTTAGGAACGAAATTAAAGGTCACTTCCAGGTTTTCCAGGTCAAGAATACAAGTTTTTTCAGGTCTCCTTTTTTACATCAAATAAGGAAATGACCGTTTGCTATAGATTTAAAAAATGTGCAATTTCATTTTTCATTGGCTAGCAATTTTTAAAGAAAGCAGAATTATAAATAAACAAATTCCTCATTTTCTTCGAACATAAAGCGTCCTTAAAATCCTTGAAATCTATAAAATCTTTTCAAATCTATTGAAATCTTTTATGATCTTTTTAAATTATTGTAAAATATTTGAAATATTTAAAATCCTTGAAATCTGTGTGAAATTTGTTGAAATATTTGAATTACTTACGAAAACTTTCTTTAATCTTTGTTTGTGAAATCTTCTGTATTCGTTTAAAATCATGGTAATAATTTCAAATCTTCTCAAATTTTTTGAAACCTTTTAAAATAGTTTAACATCTTCAAAATATTTGAAATCTGGTGTATTGTACCCTTTTTAAAATCTTTGAAATTCTTGCATTCTTTGACTTTTTTATTTAAAATATAAAATAATTTTTAATCTGAATAAAATCTCTTGAAATCTTAGAAATCTAGTTTACTATAAACTTTTTAAAATCTTTGACATCTTTTGAAACCTGTAACGTATTCATAAATGTTCGAATTCTTTGTGAAATATTTGAAATATGGTGTACATGCCTCTTGAAAATATTTGGAAAAATTTTGCTCATTCTAATTCTAAAACTCGATTAACATAAAAATTTTCAGCTAATTATTCTTCTAATTTATAAATTGAATATCACAAAAAAATGTATACTTTAACATTCTATATTAGCGGAGACGTGATTAAAAACTTACAGAATTATTTAGAATATTAAAGTTTGTTCATTGCAATCTATAAAATAATTGATAAAGTACACAAAAAATGTCTTGAAATATCTGTATTTATTCTGAAATGAATAAACGATAAATTATATCTTGGGAAATACAAAAAATTGTTAGTAGCAAGATTTTTTCTAAAATAATAGACAAAAAGATTTGAATTACTTTTCGCAATTCAATAATATGACTGTTTCAAAAGAAAAACATTTAATTCAAGGTTCTAGTGAAAAATTCAATTCAAGATTTTCAAGGTCGTTGGACACCCTGTCAAAAAATTTTCAGTGTCCTGGCGTGACGACCATCCTGTACTATTTAATAATTATGAAATCGAGTAAAAAGAAAATACCTGGGTTAAGTTGTTGGAAGAAAGCGGCCTTTTTCGAAAAAGCAGCAGCAATATGATAAGGCGGAGGAACTGGAGGAACGTCGCTGATTTTGTAAACCGGAATATCCCTATTCTCGAAACTTCTCTCTTCAACAAGCGATGCACTTTTGTAAGGTTCGACCAGTTTTTCAGATTCCACAATCTTTGCTGTGTTTGTTTTCGA
Source organism: Druon quercuslanigerum (assembly GCA_010014905.2). Taxonomy (NCBI): domain Eukaryota; kingdom Metazoa; phylum Arthropoda; class Insecta; order Hymenoptera; family Cynipidae; genus Druon; species Druon quercuslanigerum. Next base: position 18,620 of record JAAAKG020196463.1, read on the forward strand.
ATACTCGTCTGGCTTCCATGCAGAATTCACGTAATCCGCTATCGTGGGAGGCTTTGCGAGGTATTCAGACGTGGGATTGCGAACGCACTTTGCTTCTCGAATTTCCGGATTAGTCTCAGTTGCGAGGACAGTTTTGTTTGCTTCGTCGGAAGACCCTTCAGAGTTGCGTTCTATTTCTAATCCTATGTTACTAATAACGTTGCAATATTTCGAGGAATAGTACTCGACGGAAGGCGAGGATACGTGAGAGATATTCTGGTAAAAGAAAATTGCACAAATTTAGAAATAATATTCTTTTTTCTTTATATCCAGGGAGGGGCAAATTGTCCACTTTCCCTCCTCTGAAATCAAATGATTAAATTATTCGGATTTTAGGAACTGGGAATCTTTCAATGCTATCTTGCTTTTTTTATTCTTTGTAACCTATCTGGAATCTTTGTAAAATAACAGAAGTCTTTCTGAAATAATTTAAATTTATCAGAAATCTTTGAAAAGTCCTAATAAAATCTTTGAGATATTAATACAACCGTTGTTAAATTTTTTCTGATATCATAGGAAATCTTCGCGAAATATTTTAAAACTTTAGTAATATTTGTAAAATTATTTAAGTATTTTTCGAATCTTTAGGAGATTTAGGAGAAATTAGTGAAATCTTTGGAATGCAATCTTTAAAATTTATCAGAAGACTACGAAAGTTTTGATATTTTCGTTCAATATTTTAAATCCATCTCAAATCCTAGTGAGATAATAAAAGTACTTGTAAAATAATTTAAGTATTTATAAAATCTTCTAAATCTAATTAAAAACTTTGCAAAATATATGAAATCTTTGGGAAATCATTGCAATTTTGTAAAATCTTTGCAAATCTTTTCAAAATATTCTATATATTTCGTAATATTTGTCTAATAATTTAAATCTTTGTGAAATATTTCGGAAATCACGGAAATATTTTGAATATTAGTGAAAGCTTTGGGAATTCTGTAAAAATCTTTGCTAAATATTTAAAACATTTTTTTAAATATTCGCTTTGTTTGTGAGATTATTAAATTTTTGTGGAATTTTTGAGAAATGATTGAAGTCTTTGTGAATTCTATAAAAATCTTCGTGACATATTTGAAATCTCTGTAGAAACATTGAAACTTTTATTCAATCTTTAAAATCGATCTGAAATCTTTGTGCCATATTTTAAATCTTTGGGAATTTATTGAAATCTTCATAAAATCTTTTTTAGATCTTTGCAAATTATGTAAACATCTTTGCAAAATATTTTAAATCTTTGCGAAATCATTGAAATCTTTGTTCAATCTTTGAAATCTATGTAAAATCTTTGTGAAGTAATAGAAGTCTTTGTGAAATCTTCGAAATCAAACTGAAACCTTTGTAAAATAATAGAAATCGTTGTGAAATATTTAAAATCTATCTGAAATCCTCGAAATATTTGTGAAATTTTTGAAAACTTTGTAACATATTTGTGTATTCTCTAAAATTTATTGTGAAATATCTAAAATCTTTGTAAAGTCTTCGTGAAATCTTTGTGCATTGTTTAAAAAACTTTGCTAAATATTTAAAAAATTCGGTACTACTTGTGAAATTATTGTAATTTTTTGAAATCTTAGAAAAATGATGGAAGCCTTCGTGAAGTCGTTTAAATCTATCTGAAATCTTTGAATTTTTGTGAAATAATAGAAGTCTTTATGAAATCTTTTAAATCTATCCGAAATCTTTATGAAATTCTTATAAAATCATTGAAAAATTATTGCAGTCTTTGTCAAATCTCTGTGAAATGTTTTCTATCTTCTTTAAATCTGCGAAATATTTCTAATCCTTGTTCCAAAATGTTGGTTTAGACCATTCATCATTTACGAAAACTGTATTTATTATTTACTGTTATTTTATTAATTAGTTTAAAAATAGGCTCCGCCACTTTTGTGAATTCGACAGATTGATCACTCGCTAAATGAACGATTTCCATCTGAAAATGGGCAGTCCTATCAGAATGGACGTTTAAGTCAAGGGAAAAAATCAAGGTCATTTTACGAAATTAAAAAATTTGACTTCTTTCATTTGAAGATATCAAATCTGAACTGCAAATTAAAGCATTTCAAGTGAAACTCTTTTGATTTTTAAACTTTAAAAATATTCAAGCTTAAACAAATTTCAGGTCAGAAATTTTTAATTCAAACACACAATAATTTACACGAATAAAATAAAAGCTTGGACAACTTAAAATTAAATGCCATTTAACTGCAAAATGTTGAGTTTCAAACTTTTATAAATTGAACAGAATAAAGACTTCTGAAAAAAAAACCAGAAATCCAGTCTGTAATTTTCAATGCTTTAAATTGAAGTAGGAAACAATAAATTTGTAAATTTGTAATAATTATATCAGTTTATACAATTTTAAGTCAAAAGCATTAGAAATTAAACGAAATAAGAATTAAATTATGTCAGTTTCTTCTCAAGATACATCATTTTAAAGAAATTTTTCGTTGGTTTTGTCACAATTCTTATAAATATTTATGTAGCTGTAAGTTCGTGACCTTTTTTTTTTTAAAATACGCGCCTCATTTTACCTCGGTTTCACAAGAAATCGGTCACATCTTTGAAATGTCTGATATCTTTTGAAATGTTGCACAGTATTTGAAACCTATGTTAAATTTTTATGATATTTTTGAATCTTTGTAAAGTCTCTCAGAAATCTTTAAAATCTTCTGAAACCACTTCAAACAACTTGAAATATTTACTTTTTATTTTAGAAGAAAGCTTTGTGAAATCTCTCTTCAGAAATCTCTTGAAATCTTTTTCAATATTTGAAACCTTTTGTGATTTCTTAATCTTCGTGAAATCTCTCCGAAATCTGTTAAATCTTCTGAAATTTCTTGAAATAGTTTGAAATATTGTATTTATTTAGGAAGAAATCTTGCATCTTTGTGAAAACTTTCTGAAATATTTGAAATTTTTACATAATCTTCTGAAATCTCTTGAAATATTTTGAAATCGTTCTGAATTCTTTTGAAATGTTTTGCAATATTTTAATTCTTGTGGAATCTTTACGTAATTTTATAATCTTTATGAAATCTCTATGAAATCTTCTGAAATTTCCTAAAGTTCTTTAAAATAGTTGATTTATTTCAGAAGAAATCTTTGAAATTTTATATAGCATTCTAAAAATTCTTAAAATCGTCTGAAACTTCTTCAAATATTTTGTATTATTGGAAATCTTCATGTAATTTTTAAATCTTTGTTAAGTCAATCTAAAGTCTTTTAAATTCTATTTATTTAAGAAGAAATCTTTGAAATCTTTGTGATATGTTTTGAAATCTTTAAAATTTTTACAAAACCTTCTGAAGTATCTTAAAAATTTTTTGTAATATTTTAAATCACTATGTAATTTTTTAATCTTTGTGAAATCTCTCTGAAATTTTGGAAATATTCTGAAATTTCTGGAAATAGTTTGAAATATTTTATTTATTTAAAAATAAACCTTTGAAATCTTTGTAAAAAAATATTGGAATCTTCGTGACATGTTTAAAAATGTTACAAAATCTGCTCAAGTATTTAAACTAATTTCCAAAGTTAGATTTCATGAATAATGTTTTAATCTTTGTGAAATCTCTGACATTTTTTTAATGTTCTGAAATTTCTTGAAATAGTTTGACATATTTTAATTATTTAAGAATGAATCATTGAAATCTTTGTGAAATTTTCAGATTTCTTGAAATAGATAAAAATATTTTATTTATTTAAGAAGAAATCTTTGAAAGCTTTGTGTTATTTTTTTTAAATCTTTCTGAAATGTTTGAAATTTTTACAAAATCTTCTGAAATCTCTTGAAATATTTTAAAATCTTTGTGAATCGAGAGGCCAACCCCTCCGATTGAATTAATTAATTAAACTTACTTCGTGCGGTGGACAAGATCCAGACATTGAAGCGACAACAATTGGTGCTGTAGGTTTGGCAACGATTGCTTCCTTTATCACATTTTCTCGTTCCAATTGCATCTGAAATTTTTAATTAATTATTAGCAAAACTGTAAAAACTAAAATTATTCAGAATTTTATATTTTTTTGTTGAAAAGACCTTTTGATCGTGCGTGGTTTGATGGTGCAGGTTGCGTGCGTGCCTAGCAAGATTGCGCAATTCCTTAGGATAAGGCGTTGGTGCTCGATGAAGTTGTCTGGGTAATTCCGAATCAACTTCAGCAGCAAAACATATTCTTCTTCCGGATCCAAGAACTGAGCCAGGAATTGTTCCCATTTTTTGGTCCATTTCTAGACATAATTTATTGTAAATTACGCCTTAGGATTTACATAGAACAAAATTGTCAAAAAGTTAGGACGAAGTTACAATGAGAAAGACATTTTTTAACATTTTATAGAACTAAATTATAATAAACGAGACAAATATATTTTTGAAGGTACACCTAAAATACTATATCTTACCACTTCAGTTCTCAACTTCCTTTGTGCTATCCACTAGCAGCGAAAACGAATTTCACACGAGTTAGTTTTAATTTTAATCTTAAGAATATACTTTTAAATACACAGGGATCACAGCGATATACTAATTCAATTTATAGCCTTCTTACAGTAACACCTCTTTTTCAGCTAGTTTTCTAGTCATTTTTGTGTTAAACTTTTTTCTGGATGGATTGAAAAGGAGAGAAAAAAGAAAATTTTATCTGTAGATAAATTTTGATTCCTTATTCTTATCAAATTTTTGTGGTGTATTCCTTTAATTTAAAACCCCACAGTTGTATTAAGTATTTTTTTTAATTAGGCTAGAAATTTGAAAAAATATATAAATGACAATTTGAAAACTCTACTTTTTCTGTTCCTTTTCCTTAGAGGTTTAAATTTTTTTCCAATATATTTTTATCAGTAGAAAGCTTTTAGATGTTCAAAAAATTTTTAATATCAGCTAAAAAACATAATAGTGTAGAAAAATAAAAAATAAAACAAAAAGAAAATTCAACTATATTTGGTTGAGAATTCATCTTATTTGGTTTACAATATTTTTGTCTGGTTGAATTTGACTTTTTCCTTGAAAAGTCATATTTTGGGTTGCGAATAAAATTTTTTTGGATCAATTGGTCTTTTTTGTTAAAAAATTGAATTTTTTATTTTGTTTAGTCGTTGTGTTCTTTGTTTATTTTGTTAAAAATTAGTTTTGTTTCGAAAATGAACATTTTTGTTAAAAAATCATATTTTTGTGTTAAAAATTTTAATGTTCTGCAGCAAATTCGCCTTCTTGGCTTCAAAATTCTTTCTTGGTAGAAGATACACCTCTTTGATTAAAAATTTAATTCTTTTTTTTAACAATAGTGTTTTTGTTGTTGAAATTCAACATTCTTATTGTAAATTCACATATTATTGGGTTTTAAATTTAAATTAATTTAAATTAATTT